>JAZHGK010005616.1:0-31894 GCA_037855215.1 Waitea zeae
TTTTTTTCCTGACACCTTCCGTCCGACTCACGCGCCGTCACAGTGGACGCGATCATCTTCCTCGCCCCGCTCGTCTTCGACCAGTACCTCGAGGAGGCGCCGGACGTGAACCGGCTGCAGGACTCGCTCCAGCTCTGGCGCCAGGTCTGCACGAACAAGCTCCTGGAGAAGACGGCGCTCATCCTCTTCCTCAACAAGACGGACATCCTCAAGCGCACGCTGGCCGAAGGAGTGCAGATCAAGGACTACATCCCGAACTACACCAAGAAGAACGAGTTCAAGCACGCCATCTCATGTGAGTGGCCTCTTTTTTATTTCTATAGTTCGCATCTTGTGTGTGTGTGTGTGTGTGTGTGTGTATGCTGAACGTCACACCAGACTTTCGCAGTCTGTTTACCGATACGCACGTATGTCCACCTTTTTTTTTTGTGATCACACAAGCAGCCTCTGACTCTTCTGTTCCCTACCAGAAACGTCATTCCCCTAAACAACGCACCTTTTACTACCACGAGACATCCGTCATTAACGCTGAGCTGACCCGTAGCATATTGGAGGACGGTGAGCCGCTTTTTCTGCTTGCGAAAAGCCCACAAGCTCACTGCTCGTTTTTTTTTCGCGCAGTGCAAGAGAGCATTATGCGCCTAAACCTCACGCGTGTCGACATTATTTAAGAAAAGAGGACATTCAAGCAGCTATAATTACACTCGCTAATCCTATTATGCGGAGCATATATTAATGACGCACTCATGTTTGTTTTCTTGCTGTACTGACGCCAGTCATAATCAATCGACCAGTGTAGAATACAATCACATGCAAAAAGATTCTCTCTCTCCTGAATTGCACACATACTACGATATAGATAAGGAACACGATGCTTCAAATATTTGATTACTGCATCAAGGAATCCTTGGCCATATAATGCACATATGGTGTTCTCAGACCTCAGCCACCTCGCGCCCGTCCTATCTGTCATGTTCTCCTCCTGTCGAAGCAAGGTCGAATCTGACGTTGCTGGCCCGGTTTCAGATCGCGGCCTTGACCACCCGGAAGGGGTCGGACCCTCCGCGGTCCTGGAGGCCCAGGAGCATCGCCGCGCGGACCGCGCCGACGTACGTGCCGAGCTTGCGTCCGCCCGGCGAGCCAAAGTCGTCGTACAGCGCGTAACGCGCGTCCGCTACGACGTTCGAGAGCTCGAGCGCGAGGCGCAGGTTTCTTGGAACGAAAGAGAGGGGGGAGAACGTTTGTAAGTGGCGATGTCATGGTACCCTGAGATGGACGACTCACTCGGGTATGCGGTGACGCGAGCGCACGAGCATGTCGTGAGTGCGAAGGATGACCTCAGGAACGTAGATCTGGCGGATGCGGACGAGCTCTCGCTTCCTGCGGTCGCCTGTGGAATACACACATGAGGTCAGCTATCGCAAATCAAATGTTTTGCTCTCCCGTGATGGGATCAGGGGTGTGACGATCGCGCACCGGTCGAGACGTCCACATCACTGACGAGCCACTCGGACGTAAGGAGTTTAATGGCGAGTTCGCGCGCTTGCTCAATGAGCCCCTGAAATGTCAAATTTAGTTAGTTAGCCTTAGCAATTAAAACGAGGGTCGCGAGATCGGGTCGGCACCTTGTAATCCATCAGCCACGCCGCTCGCGTATCGCGGCTCATGCCGGGCGCGTCCAGAGCCGCGCACTCGCGCGCGCGGTCGAGCGCGTCCCAGAGGATGAAGAGCTGTCTGTAGTGCATGTATTCCGTCGCGAGCTCCTCGGGCGTGCTGATGTGCGCGAGCTCGCGCGGGAGGGCGGCCAACGCCGAGCGTGCGAGAGCCAACTCCCCGGTAGCTAGAAGGATGTGTTGTTAGGCAAGTTGCCGCTTGAAGACCAACTGCACGCGCGCACGCGTGTGGCTTGAACTACTTACCCAGGAAGTATCTCAATATTACGTCCGCCTGTTCCAGGGCTGTGTCGTAGGTCGCCTCGTGGAAGGTTGTCCACTCGATCGAACGCAGGAGCAGAAGCTGCGGATCCGAGGGTGGAGGTGAAGGGACAGAGGTCCGAATCTCTGGCAATGGGCCCTTTGGTTGAGGTAAGCTCTGTATGTGTGAAGAAGCCCAATTTAGTCGCTGAAACGTATGCGCCGGTGGCCCTCGAACCTACCTTGAAAGCATCTTCGATCGTCCTCTCTGCTGCGGCCCTTGCCACCGCGGCCACATCTAGGCCGTGTTCCCGAGCCTGAACAAGCGCGGCATGGCGCGCCTCTGCGTCTGCTGAGAGGGCGAGTGACGTGAGGAAGAGGGCGTATCGCTGTACAGCGTTTTCTCCGAGCGCTCCAGCATATTGAGCGATGAGGTCGCGTTGGCCCGCATTCTATTCCCCGTAAGCAGAGTCTCGCATTAACACGGTGGAATGGACCTCACCTCTAAAACCTGTAGGTACGCTTCAAGGATAGTTTGGGTCTCTAGCGCAGGGACCGGAATGTCAATCAGCTGCAGGAAGAGGCAGAGATGAGCGAAAAAGCGCGTCATCCCAGGGTAGCTAGTTCGTCGTTAGTGTCTTGCTATGGATAAACTGTGAGGCGACCTACTCAGGAGAGCCAGGATCATAATCACCCTGTCTAAGGCCCTTGGCAAAGCCCCGAATCAGTGTGTCTGTCCGTCCCAGTATGATATGGAGCTGTGAAACATGGAATGCGCTGTCTTCGCTGGGCCTGTACAAGAGTATCAACATCGCGCTCGATCGGGTTCAAAAATTGTGGCTCACCCTTCCTCCGGCTTCACAAAAGCGATCGCACTCAGAAGCGCCTCAGCCTCATTTTCCCACTCCCGCTGCTCCTCCTCATCTTCCTCTTCGTCTCCCGCATCTTCGTCGTAGAGCTGATCCACCCCACCTTCTTCGTCCCAAAAGCCGGCGCCGAGTCTGTGCAGGGCGGACGACTCGCGCGCCTCACAGAGGACGCTAATCTGAGCCCAGAGGTGGTCCGTCCACGTGCGACACGCGCTGCGGAGCACGGCGGACGTTTGAGGGGACGGGGCGAGCGCGGCGTACAAGACGCGTTCCGGTTGCGGAAGTTTAGGCTACAGAGGGCACATGCCAATGAGTTCGTAGTAGCGCAGAGCGAGTGAAAGAACGCACATTAAGGGCGGCATGCGTGCACATGTCCTTCCACAGTGACCGCCGACGATTCCCGCTCCATGCGTCCCCCTCGGCTTCGTCCATAGCGTCTTCTTCTTGTGTATCGGTGCCTTTGGCTAAATATTAGTGTTAACTACAGAGGGGTGTTTGACGACGTACTGATGGCCTTCCAGCGGAAAAGAGACGAGCCACGGATAGTTGACGCGCGCCATGGTTGGTGAGCAGCTTCACAAAGTTGTATCGCCTCCTCCACCCAACCTTTCCTGATGTAGGCGTACAAAGTCTGGCACAAGCTCTTTTCGTGGTTCTGACAGTGCCGTGTTTAACAAAGAAACAAAAAAAAGAAACAAAATTCGTTGACGAACGCACCACATCCTCAACCGCCAGTCTTCGCCCCTCTTCCTTGTTCGCTGCGTCTGGGTCGAGTCCCTTCGCCAGCCCTTCCGGCACCGAGCCCATACCCTGTCTGCGCGCTTGGGCCAGTCGGTGGCGGGTGAAGACGCGGTAGCCAGTCGACGCGTCGGGAGCGCGAGGGGTGGGCGCGGTGTCGTGTAGCCACTCTCGTACTACAACCAACTCAGAGAGGAGCGATGAGCGCGCCATCACCGCCTGCGCGAGGGTTGCGGGCGGTGTGTAGGGATTTTGTGCGAGCAATGCGCGCGGGGAGGGAAGAGCGGGCTGTTCTGTTTTTCGAGCGCTGCAGGCAGGAACAGTTCTGTTAGGTTGGGAGCGAATGAGGGAAGGGTGTATGCGCGCACGCCATGAGAACCTGGAGCAATGCCCAGGTGTCGCCCTCCAGACGAAGCAGGTCCAAGTCTCCGGGCGTGTCTTGACCACGTCCTTGTTCTTCGAGAACTTTCAGTCTTCGGAAATCAATCAGTCAATGGTTGTCACTTTTAAGCTTTGTATTGGTTAAATAGACGCACTGCTCGCGACATAAGTTCTTGAGACGCGGTGCGAAGCCTGTCTCGGGATCCAGAACGGCAGCCAAGTCGTCCTTCACAGACTGAGCTAGTGTGAGAACCTCGGCACATCTCCCATAGATTTCGTCCGCCATAGTTTGCGTACAAGCGAATGTCAGAAAGTGTGGTTGTACACGAGCGAGCCAAGACGCGTTGAGCGAGAGGTGGAAGAGAAACGGCGCGCTTGGACCGGGGTTCTCTCGGTCTGTTGTCCCTCGCTTTTCGAGATGTCATTCCTCGATTAGTAGTATCGAAGGTATTTGGCGTCCTCTCTGTTCTACCACACGTTTCACCACTTCCTCTTTCTTTTGTCAAGTCCTAACCTATAGCCTTTGAAAAGAATGGGAGAAATCCGGAAGAATAACGGCGAAGAAATGAGAGAGATAAAAATCGAAAACTGATTTGCATTCAGAGATCTTCAGCTGTATTCAATTATATATGTAGCCTCAGAGCCGCAAACCAAATTGCCACACCTACGAGCAATACCTCGATAACGTTTTCTTACAAGAACACGATTGCTAGTACCAGCAAGTACCTGTCACTGGAACAGAAATGTGGAACAGATGCGTAGACGAATAGTGGGTCCCGTAATTGAAAAAAGAATTGGATCTCAGCGACAGGTTCAAGCAAAGTTGAGTGCTTGTATACAGTTCGTATGTTGGCGATAAAGAGGTTCTAAGCGCTTTAGTGTCATTAGGTTACATCTCGAATCAGTCAATAGTCGATGCCACCACCGGTTCTTACATACAATGCCAAAACGTAGAGCCTGCCGATCCAAAAATACAAGGATCCCCAATCCATGTAATATACATCGGTAAATAAATGTTCACGTTGGCCTACGATTCGATGTGTCCTAGGGCGACCCACTTTGAGCAGAAGAGCGTCATGGATACTGGCCACATCGTTCTGAGCGCGTCGCACATACACGCAAGTACTAGACTGCACGCAACTTCCTGGAGGAGATCGGGATCGCAGCATGCCAACGGCCGGAAGCGTAGCCAACTACCCGCAGAATGAGTGCGCATGTGCCGGAGAAGGTGGTTCAATAGGAAACGTTACATATCTTCGATCATTCATTTCCTAAGCGAGGCTCGACGCTGTGTAGACAACAGGGCCTCCAGTCAAGTTTTTTTGGCTTTCAAATGAGACGCCACGTTCCTTTGATCGTGGCAATGAATTAACAAATTATACATGTTCACCAAGGCCCCGACAATATTCGCAGGTTTTGTGTTTAATTAGCTAGGCCAATGAATAGCTGCCAAGTGCAAGGACGCAGAAGGGACTTGAAGTGACTGCAGCGTCGAACAGTTGCGGGGCAGTCATCAAGTGCTTGGGGTAGCCGGCACGGCGGTAACTATGCCAGCGTGGCAAAGGCTGCAGAGAGAGCTCAGGGACCCTTCGATTTGCGTACCGGGCAGTTGGTCTTATGTGGTCATTTTCTTCCATCAACCACACGATTGCGCCCATGTTTTGGGCAACGCACCCGGCCCCCGTGTGTGCGTTCCGCTGATCAAGGTCAGTTCAACTAGTCCGAAGGTGGACAGGATATGAGGAACCAGCAAGGCTCATCCCATCCCCTCTTCAGGTCGTTTCTCCCCTCGTACCCTTCCCCCCCTCCTCTCTCCGGTTTTTCCCCTCTCATGCCTTCCCGATACTCCACTCAGAGCGATGTCGATCCCTTCGGCGTAGCTCTGCGCCCGCCTCTCAACGAGACGCCGGAGCAACGGGAAGAACGCGAACGCGTCCAAGCCCTCGCGCGCGAGGTCTCGCGACAAATTGACGAGCGGATCCTAGAAGACAAGAAGGTGCTGGACAAGAAGAAGCAGGCAGTCAAACTCCTGCTGCTGGGCCAGGCGGAATCCGGAAAGTCCACTACTCTAAAGAGTGCGTGTGCGCTCTCTATTTTTCCGCCCATCGAAATCGCCTTTCTGACAGCGATGTCCTACCTCACCTATTTCAGATTTCAGGCTGCAGTTCTGTCCTGCCCAGTTTAGGCAAGAGTACGCCGCTTGGAAAATCGTCATTCAAATGAACATAATACGGTATAGGCTGCCACATTCTGTTATATTATTTATTTCATGTGCTGACGCGCTACCTCGGCCGTCCCTTTTGTGATGTAGTTCAGTCAAGACGTTGCTCGACGCGATTACCAGCGAGCTCGACTCAGGCAACTCCCCCACAAGCCCATCGAGACCAACTGGCCCGCGCGCGACCGGCTCGCCCACCCAGACCGACCTCTCGGACCGGCACCGGGCCCTCCGCGTCCGCCTCTCGCCGCTGCTCGCGATCGAGGAGACGCTCGCGCAGAAGCTGAGCACCGCGTTCCCAAAGGGGAGCAGCACGCCCGCCCGGGACCTGACCGTCCGGGCTGGGTCGGGCTGGCAGGGCATCTTCTCGAGTGCCACCGGCGGGAGGAATTCGGCCATTGCAGATAGGGGTCGCGATGACCCGACGGGCGTCCTCGCCGCCTGCTGCTCGGACATCGTCACCCTCTGGGGCGACACCGTGCTCCGGTCTGTGCTGAAAGAGAAGGGGATTAGGATGGAGAACTCGTCCGGATTGTAAGTGGATTCACATTCAAGAAATCGAGATACGGGGGCCGTTGACTGCTTTTATTATCACAGCTTTCTAGACGACATTGAGCGAATAGCTACATGGGACTATGTTCCGACTGATGGTGGGTTAGATTGCAAGGCACCGGAAGATAGTGATGGGCGCTCAAACCCCAATTCAATCCAGATGACATCTTACGTACGCGTATCCGAACCTTGGGCGTAGAGGAACACCACTTTAGACTCGAAACTTGTGAGTAGCCTTGGCTCTGTTCACTAAGCCCGTCTGGTCGATTTGAATTCGGCTTGCTCACCGCACTGAATTCGGACAGCATCCGCGGACCTCAAAAAGGATTGGTACATTTACGACGTGGGCGGTAGCCGGACGACGCGTGATAAATGGATACCATATTTCGAAGATGGTACGCTCAGTTTCACTCGATCAGCCTCATAAGGGCTAGCAGCTGACTCTGCGGTGGAACAGTCGACGCGATCATATTTCTTGCGCCCCTCGTGTTCGACCAGTTCCTGGAAGAGACGCCGACTGTGAATCGCCTCAAGGACACGTTTGGAATCTGGAAGCAGGTATGCGGGAATAAGCTCCTGCAGAAAGCGACGCTCGTCCTGTTCCTGAACAAGATGGACGTCCTCGGCCGTACGCTCGCAGACGGCGTAAAGGTCCGGGAGTTCATTCCGTTATATGACGGCCCGAACGAGTTGAATCCGGTGGTTGAATGTGCGTCCCTTCATTTAGTATGTATTGAAGAAACCTCGACTGACCGTATCCTCACAGATTTCCGCAACGTATTTATTCAAATGCATGTGCGTATGCTCATCTGTGTGCTGCAGAGTTTTAGCGTTGACCTAGCCATCCAACAGAAGAAGTATTCAGAAAAGACAATGGCACGTACAAGAGAGGTTCGCGTGCATCTAACCTCGGTCATCAACAAGAAAGACACACGCGAGATTCTGAGTGCCGGTAAGCAAAGGTTATTTCACTACTTCAGAACCTCTGTTTCTTACTACTATTTTTTTCTCAGTTCGTTTAAGTATCCTGACTGGAAATCTCGAACGCATTGCGTTGATGTAAATGAAGTCTATAAATCTGTGCATTATCTGTTCCGCTTTCTCTTGCTTTTTTTTTGGTATTCCATAGGGGTTTGCCTGATATTTCCCCAGTAGTTTTAGCATATACTAGCATCCGTATAAATGCCGGAAATTTATGTAATTATATATTTGAATACAGCGCTGCCGAGGGGTCGACTGTTCCTTTTCAAAGACATTACGACTTGATCCTGCTGCCAGAGTGCCAGAGTAATTTCGTCTGTCGAAGATGCAAAATTCATAATTTGCTCCCGGGTAATGAGATAAGATCGCGGATCAAGGGATCTGGAGGACTTCTTTTAGCACGTTCCAATTTTTTTCTGAGTCCTCGAGCTTTCTGCCTTGACTACTGTCCTTCATCGAGTCATCATGGCCCCCCTCACCCACCCCTCAATCAAAGGTGAGCAAATTTGCCATTCTTTGTGAGCCGCTCTAATCGGCGCACAGACGGCTGGTTCCGCGAAATCTCGTCGCAATGGCCGGGACAGGCGATGACCCTCAAAGTTCGCAAGGTGTTGCACGTCGAAAAATCTTTGTACCAGGACGTCCTCGTCTTCGAGTCTGAGACGTACGGGAACGTACTGGTGCTCGATGGTGTTATCCAAGTTACGGAGCGCGATGAGTTTTCGTGAGCATCGCTCTCTTATACATTTGCATGATTGCGAGATCTTTGATGGCTAACGGCGGAGCTCTAGCTACCAGGAGATGATTTGCCATATACCCATGGCGAGCCACCCGAACCCGAAAAAGGTGCTTGTGATTGGTGGTGGAGACGGTGGTGTCGTTCGCGAAGTTCTCAAGCACGACACCGTCGAACAGGTCGTCCTATGCGATATCGACGAGGTGTGTAATATGAATCTGAGACAATTTGCTCAGTTTCTCATGCCATCACTAGGCTGTTATCCGCGTCTCCAAGCAGTACCTCCCACACATGTCTAGCCTCCTCTCAGACCCACGTGTGGTCGTCTACGTCGGCGACGGCTTCAAGTTCTTACAAGACAACACATCGACCTACGACGTTATCATCACCGACTCATCAGATCCTGTGGGCCCGGCGGAGGCCCTCTTCCAGAAGCCGTACTTCCAGCTTCTCCACGACGCACTCACACCCGGCGGCCACATCTCTACCCAGGCCGAGTGTCTCTGGCTGCACCTCCCGCTTATCGGCGAGCTGCGCAAGATGACGCGCGGACTGTTCCAGACGGCCGAGTACGCGTTCACGACGATCCCCACATACCCCTCTGGCCAGATCGGTTTCGTGGTGTGCGCGAAGGGCGTGGACCGCGACCTGAAGACACCCATACGGAAGGTCCCCGACACCCGCTACTACAACACCAACGTCCACACCGCGGCCTTCGTGCTGCCCGAGTTTGGCCGCGCGCTCGTTGAAGAGGGCCGGGACTTGACCCCCAAGTTTGGCCGGGATCTGGCGGCGCTCTCCCACCAGGGCGAGAAGAAGAAGATTCTCCTCCTGGGCAGCGGTTTCGTCGCCCGCCCTTGTGCGGAATACGTCGTGCGCAGCCCTGCAAACGAACTGACGATCGGTACGTAGCCTCCGTCACGCGCTAAGGCTTGAAAAAAGCTGAGTTTTTTCGGCAGCGTGCCGCACCCTCAAGAGTGCCGAGGCTCTTTCCGAGGGTCTCCCTGCCACAACGGCCATCTCTTTGGATGTCAACAACGAGGCACAGCTTAACGAGCAGGTCGCTGCCCATGATCTGGTCATCTCCCTTATCCCGTACACCTACCACGCCGCAGTCATCAAAGCTGCCATCAAGGGGAAAACTAACGTTGTCACCACGAGCTACGTAAGTCCTGCGATGCGCGAACTCGATGCGCAGGCGAAGGAGGCGGGCATCGTAGTTATGAATGAGATTGGCCTGGACCCAGGTATCGATCACCTGTATGCAGTTAAGACGATCGACGAAGTACATGCAAAGGGTGGAAAGGTAAATACCTGCTTCGACTTTCGAGCATCGCTGAGCTAAAGTCATGTTGTTAGATCAAGCAGTTCCTCTCGTACTGTGGTGGCCTTCCTGCGCCAGAATGCTCGGGCAACCCGCTCGGCTACAAGTTCTCCTGGTCGTCCCGGGGTGTGCTCCTCGCTCTGCTCAACTCCGCTGCATACATCTCGCGTGGCCAGAAGGCGACGATCGATGGCAAGGACCTCATGGCGCACGCGAAGCCATACTTCATCTCGCCCGCCTTCGCGTTCGTGGCCTACCCCAACCGCGACTCTACACCGTTCCGCGAGTTTTACAACATCCCCGAAGCGGAGACGTGCGTGCGAGGCACGCTGCGCTACCAGGGCTTCCCCGAGTTCATCAAGGCGTTGGTGGACATTGGATTCCTCGACGCGACTGAGAAAGAGTGGCTGTCACCGGAACTCACTTGGGCTGAAGTCACTGCGAAGGCCATCGGTGCTTCGGACGCGTCGGAGAGGTGCGTTGAAAGTTTTGGCTTCTCTCCTTGTTACTCAACGGTCCACATATAGCACGTTAGTCGAAAAGATCAAGACAGCCTGTTCTTTCCCTGATGAAAGCGAGGCTGTTCGTATCATTTCTGGCCTTCGCTGGATTGGCCTCTTCTCTTCAGAGAAAGTGAAGCCCCGCGCTGGCAACCTGTTGGATACCCTCTGCGCGCAGTTGGAGACTTTGATGGCGTACGAGCAGGGCGAGCGTGATCTCGTCATGCTTCAGCACAAATTCGTTGTCGAGTGGGCGGATGGCAAAGTTGTGAGTCGAAAGCGCACTCTCGAATCCAAGAGGGTCTTACTTACTCTTATTGAAGGACACCATTACTTCGACTCTTGAGCGCTACGGTGAACCCGGTGGTCATTCGGCTATGGCCCTCACGGTTGGCCTTCCTTGCGGTATTGCCACCCAGCTCGTGCTGGACGGCGTTATTAACACTCCTGGTGTACACGCACCGTACACTAAGGAGCTCTGCGACCCCATTCGCGAGATTCTTGAGAGTGAGGGTCTCGGTATGGTCGAGCGCGTCCTCTAGTGCACCAAAAATTATTTGTAAAACATATGTATAATGATAACGGGGCTGCAAATCAAGAGTTGAGCCGACTGTATAGAGACGGTCGATGTTTTCAGAGTGACAAGCGAGTAAGAACAACCCAGTTACAGCCAAAGAGCACCGAGGTTACGGCTTGGCTTCTCGCTCTATGCTGCTGTTTCAGAAAGTCACGGACTATTGTTATGCATTCCCGATTATCTGAGACTCGCTCACATCCCAAACTCTGACCACCATGGTCGTTGCCGCCAACATGCGCAGAGGCCTTCCCCTGCCTCATCCGACTGACGGACTTCAGACAGAGACCATTCGCGTTCAGCAAGAGACAGAAGACGTCCTGCTCAATCACATCCCCGACAACCCAGGCATACAGCCGACTCTGCAGGCTGCTACGCACAGACAGTGGCTCGCTCGAAACCTCATTCAGGGGTTCCCACAGCGATACCAGGCGTATGATGCGAGCCAACCTTGGTTAATTTATTGGATGATGCAGTCGTTTTGTGCTCTTCAAGTCGGTATGGACATGGACAAACGAAAGCAGTACGCAACCTCCCTCGTGACTTGTCCGAGCCCCGACCTATCCCATTTCTGTTAGGATTGTGAAGACAGTGTTGACCTGGCAGCACGCTAAAGGTGGATTTGGTGGTGGTCCCGGTCAATTTGCCCATCTCCTGCCAACTTATGCTGCCGTATGCGCGCTTGCGATTGTCGGCTTTCCGGGAGAAGAAGGGGGTTGGGATCAGATTGACCGGTGCGACCAACCTCCTTTTTCTGTTTGTATTACTCATTCACTTCCAGCAAGAAAGTCTATAACTTCTTCATGTCCCTGAAACAGCCCGACGGGTCGTTTCTTGTCGCACATGATGCGGAGGTTGACGTTCGCGGCATATACTGTTTACTCACCGTCGCGATTCTTCTCGACATTGTCACCCCCGAGCTCGTAGAAGGCACTGCAGCGTTCGTCGCGTCCTGTCAAACTTACGAAGGGGGTTTTGCATCTTCCTCTCAGCCATACTTCGCCCCGGCTTCAGAACCTGGAGGCCAACCGACGCTACTTAAGAACCCTCGCCCACCGCTCGGAGAAGCACACGGAGGATACACGTTTTGTGCGCTAGCATCCTGGGTCATGCTGCAGCCATTCGTACAATCGATGACAGACCCTCCTGAGATAAACAAAAGAACGCTGCTACGATGGCTCACACACATGCAAGGATCAGAGATTGAGCTTGGCGGGTTTCGAGGAAGGACAAACAAGCTTGTTGATGGGTGCTACGCGTGGTGGGTCGGCGGTGTATTTGGGCTGCTTGGAGCAATTGATGGCCCTGGCACGAAGCCAGAGCATATCCAAGAGACTGCGCATGAGCAACACGATGAACACGATGACAAATGGGTTGATGACGATGGTGAGTGTTCGATGCGTCTTGATAGAAATGATGATAACCATCGGATCTTCCAGAGTCACTATTTAATCGCCAGGCACTACAAGAATACATACTTTGGGCTGCACAGCATCCATCTGGCGGCCTTCGCGATAAACCCCCCAAGTGTGTAGACGTGCAGCTTACAAGCTATTTGTACTTATTGTTTCGTAGGTCAGCAGATGCATACCATACGCTGTACTGTCTTTCCGGTCTATCATCCGCACAACACCGAATCGTTTCATCGCCCACTCGACGAAAGCAACTCGAGGATGTATGGGTTAAAGCCTCGGAATTGGCGTTACAGGACGACATTCGCAGAAGCCTGTTCCTGTCTTCGCTCTGCTGGGATGAGGACGAGAGCGCAGCGTTATATGTCGGTGGCCGGGGTAACCGCCTGGTAAGCAAATTATCAACCAATGTTTCATCATTGGCTGACGTTCTTATAGAACGCGACACATCCCGTGTTTGGATTGACAATGACTCACACAGAAAGTATCATGGGCTACTTTTACAAGCAAACAATACCCCCGCGTGTATCTAAGCCAGCTGCGTCGTGATATGAGGAGAATATTAGGTGCTGCTCTGCGTAAATTCATTACGATTGCTTGTTATTGCTCACTACTAACTGGGATAACTATTGAAATCATTGTTGGCCATGAACTAGTGGTATTGGCACATTTGTACATGGATTTTGATCATCAGTTGAGGCGGGTGTTATGGTAAATTTGTGTGTAACTACAGAAAAGATCTCTAGTGAATCGTTGCGTTATTGAAGAATCAGTGTGAAGGTCCGTATAATCAAACCGGCTCAAACCTCCACTTCTGATTGTCAAGATACCCATTTTTTCACAGTCTTATTGCCGTCTATGTCAAGTCAATTCGGTGGATGATAGACGACGCAATAGACTTACCCCGTCTGTACAGTTGCCATAGTCTTATAAACAGTTTAGTAAAAGCTATTTATGTTTATGTTTACCTTTACAAAAAAAAGTAGACGTAAGGTAAATGGTTGGAGCCTTACGACCGATCAAACGTTTTCGCGAGTGTGTGATTACCCCGAGTATTGTGGGGACGTTACTTACTGGTGTGGTAAGGCAGACGTCATTCAGTTTTCGCTACCACGTGGCATTGTTTTGCTATCTGCTCCTTCAGTACGACGATTCAAATTAAACCAGTGCATAAAAAGGATGAAAAGGTGAAAAGGCGTAAAGTTATGGCATTGGTTTTGCTTGAAACACAAATGTGACCGTGAAAATAGGAAAACGCTACCGCGTGGTAGTAGCGAAAACTGAATGGCGTCTGCCTTACTTGCTGTTATGTTCGACACCAATACACATGATCTAGTATGGTCAGTAGTGTAGAAGAGATAAAGTGGTGCGAGCTGGTAAGGTGGGTCGTACAACGGATCGATGAGTAGAACGATGGATGATATTCGTGTATCTACTATGCTTAAATACATAGAGTGAACAATGGAGAAAACTAGATACAAGAAAAGGAAACAAAGGAAGAAATTTTTTATCTAGGCAGAGTAAAGATGAGAGAGAAGAAGATGGAACAGAACCTGGGCTCGTTACCCGGATTCAACAAGTAGTGGGATGAACAACAGTCTAGCCAAATACTTGGAAAATGAAGCACAAACTATGTGGTTAATCAGAGAGAGAGAGAGAAGTTGAATTTTATAGAGGAAAAAATTTGCCACTTATATGAGTACCGCTGCTTTGCTTGCCTCGCATGCAACCACGGGGCACAAAGCATGCTTGTGATATCCGTCTTTTGTCTCTTTGGCTTTGACAGGCTGTAGGATTTATCGAGAAGCAACAGATACAAGGAGAATCGCAAAGGTATGTTCTTGTCTTCGCTCTTTGAATATGGATGGGGATACGGTGTTGCGTACCAAATCTGCGTAATACTTCTGAACATTTCACCAAGACGGAAGTAACGGTACATCTCCCGGGTAACAACTACGTAAAACAAGAAGATCTTGAGTGAACCACGTTGCTGTTAGAAGATCGATGTGAACACTTGTATATAAACTAGTAAACCGGCTCAAACTTCCATTGCTGATTCGGATTATCATTAGTGACTTTTTCCCACAGAACTACAAGCGTCTGTGTAGGATTTCAGTTTCACAGATGGACGGCAAACGACACAGTTCGCTTACTCCGTTTGCTTGGTTGCCGGCGTTGAGGTCTGCTACAAAATTGGGCTCGGCGCCGTAAATGATTCTGATGCACAGTAGCGGCGTCAGTACTTGTTCTTATCCTGTGCAACTAGAACAGAATGTGACGCACTGGAACACATCGTCAGTATTTCCATAGTGACGGATTTCCCATGCACAGGAATGCTGTTGGCCTCGAAGTGCGGTAGAATTCTTCACTGTGGCGTATCCAATCCCGAGGAAGTTGCCGTTGCCGGAATTTACTAGCTGCCATTTTTCTCCGTCTCGCAGAGCCAGCCACTAAAAAGGAAATTGTGATTTTTTTTTTTGCGTTTGAGTAGCTAAATAGTAGGAGAGCAGCATGAATGAAGCATACATATTGGTTAGCCTCGTCGTTCTGGCTATGGCCAATGATGGACTTGCTGTCACCGCCTGTAACAATGAGAGTACCGCTGTGAACGTTGCGGATGCGGTACTTGCTGCCATGTTCGATATCGATGCGCATGATCTGTAGTTGGGAAGAGGATGAACGATAGTCTAGACAGGTAGGAAGTGAAGCACGAACTGTATGGTCAACCTGTGAAAGAGGATCTGAACTTTGTAGAGGAATAGGAGTGCAGTGGTGAATGAGAGCCTCTTGCGGCAGAGCTGTGTGCTCTTTAAGTAGGTGATGAATGCCTACCATGGTCAATTTTGCTTTGCGATGAGTGCTTACCGTTTCATGGTGTATCATCTTGAGACTGGCATCGGCATCGGCTCACTCCGATACTCAATATATATCTGGAAAGAATGTGGGCATTCGACCTGGGTTTCTTCTTTGACTTGATTGATGACTTTAGGTAGGCTATATTTCCTGTCACCATGCGTAACATCGGCAGTCCGGTTTGACCACCTTTCCCAAAAAGGGATAGCAGAGTAGAAAAGATTCTAGGTATCGGGCACCAAACATGCCGTATATAGGTCAGGCACCGCAAGCTATGACCACCCATGACAATATAATCATTCACGTCAATGACATAAAACTTAATAATAGCCACCGTGAGCCGGTAGAAGCAGCGGCACACACCTCGCAAAACTTCCAGCGAGAGTTAGTACTCAGCCCACTAGTAGCAATTGCTCAACAGTGATATCGTTTTCTGGCACAGGTAAATAGCTATAAGCATTCAACATGAAATAGCAGTCGTGTTTGTTTCTTTTCTTTGGACTAGCTTAATTCCTTGTAGCAGCAATATCATAGGCTAAATGACCCCTAGCGGAAACACTAAGTGCCGAGGGCCGTAGACTTACGACAAAGTAATATACGCATAAGGATTACTTATGCATACGCATCCATTGCCGGTCATTGGAGTGAAGGGGAGAGGGGGAGATTACCGAGTACCTAGTGTGAGAGTATTAGCTATCCAGCCCGACCAGCATTGCCAGCCTCTGGCTAAGTCCGATTCCCGGAGTCCAGGACCGATCACTCGCACGTGTCCAACTTGCGAGGACTTGACCGGGCTCCGGTTCTTTTCCATCGACCCTTTCTGCCACTCCCGCGTCCACAGTGCTCCAGATCTCTCCCTCACCGGTCACCTTGCGCAAGACTCGCAGCTCCTACTCGCTTGGCCCTCCTACTTTCTCGCTGGCAAGCACTCTTCAGCTACTGATTGGTCCAAGTATAGTCGTTTACCTCCTTGGCTGGAGACAACGATTGAGGAACCATATGGCCCACGGTGTGTCCCTAGGCCATGGTCGACTGACCGTTGAATAGATAGGAGTTGGGAGGGGCGTCGTAAATTGGGCACACGCAAGTCTTTTTGCTCCGTCCCCACGTCTCAAAGTTTGAGAGTCCTCCTCATTTTATCCTTGATTTCTGAATATAGATCACTCACTATTTGCCACCTAAAACTTACCATGCGTGTGAAATTATGTTCTGCTTGATTTCTGCTTACGGTCGCGCACAATCATGCGACCAACTAATGCGCTTATTAAATCACATGTACATCAATTCCTATTTAGCCTACTGGCTCCACTGGGCAGCGACGACTATGAAACAACTGGATACGATTTCTGATCGAGATAGACGCTATAGTACATTCTCGTATCGACTACGAACAAGAAGAATTGTCGTGAATTGGGCTATTGTGGATGAATCGATGTGAAAGTTTGTGCAATCATTAACAAACCGGCTCGAACCTCCACTTCTGATTCTCGCCGTGCCAGTTGCCCCATAGCGTTATCAGTGTCTGCAACCGGCTTCAGCTCTGCAAATGAATCAGAAACGATAAAATAGGCTTACTCCGTTTGCACAGTTGCCTTTCTGAGCAAGGTCTACCACAAAATTGCTGTTAGGGTATACGATTCTGATCCACGGTAGCACCATCAGCGTTTATATTATGTCCACAGGAAAGAGGACGTGACGTACTGAAATACATCTTGGGTCCCTTGCATCTGGTTGATGAGCCATTCAGAGTGATGCTGTTGCCCTTGAAGTGGCACGTCATCATTTGGTGAGGCGCATCCGATGCCGAGGAAGTCGGCGTTGTGGCAGCTCACAAGCTGCCATTTGTCTCCGTCGCGTATAGCTTGCCACTAGAATGCAGATTGTGAGGTTTTTGCATAGAAAAGGGTGGAAAGATGAGCGGTTTATTGAGCATACATGCTGATTGGCCCCGTCATTCTGCTGATAACCAATGATGGATTTGTTGTCGCCACCCGAAAGGTCGAGGATAGTGCCACTTTTGAGGTTACGGATACGGTACTTCTTGCCTGATTCGATATACATGACCCGAGATTGGTAAGAGAGTGGCGAACGATAAGGTCAATCCAGGAGAGAGAGGAGTTGAATTTAGCGAGGGCCTAAGTGGGAGTGCAGTGGTGAATGTGAGCCTCTCGTTGAAGCATGCAGCTTTTTAACTGCATGGCGAACGCCTGTTGCGGATAACTTCGCCTCACGGCGAGTGTTGCTCCCTATGTTTGTTTTGACAGTTCCGTGACGTATCGTGAAATTGACATAAGTTCCGGCTCATCCGACTAGCATTTCGTGATGAACTCTGTCAAGAAACTGGGCTCTCAACTCGTCAGTTTGCTTCTTCGATTCAGTGACTGCCTTCCCGTGAGCGACGTTGCCTGCCATCACAGCCCCAAGCTTTAAATACATGACTCTTATGACCTCGGAAGCCTGTCTTGCTTGCCTGTCGCAACAGAACATACAAGAGCTGTGTCTATTTGTGGTTATGATCTATGTCAATAGGAGATATCGTGACAGCTTGGAAGAAATCACCATCATAGATGCTGTTCTGTGTGACAACACTTAGTAGCACAGCATACCGTCAGGTCAGTATAGGTGTTCCCATTGAAGGGGATACCAACCAGGATACCTAATATTAGCAATATTGTAGCCTGAGTGCTGTGTAGCCTCTTGAAGGGCCAAGACCCAGCTGACGCGCTTGTAGTGTTTTGTAAGGTTCTCGCTATGATTAATATAGCAACTTGAGAAAAGTTGTGAAAAACGAGCTATGGCTCCTAAATTAAGATTGTATAAAACCTTGGGGGTTAACGTCTTCGCCCACCTATAGCATTGGCCAGGCCGTATTTTGAATAAGTAACCTCACAAGTTTCTATAAGGAGATATTCACTGACGACGTGAGCAATCCTGGGCGTCGGAAACAAGACACGCGACGTAGTAGAATCATCACCTGCCTCCGAGTCCGACATCAGTTTTCCGAACAGTCTTAATATTTGCTGATAACACCGCCTCGTCTTTCACGACTTTTCTTTCTTTTTCAATCGCCGAGCTGGTTTTTCGATCGCCGGCTTCGCCTCACGAAATGAGACATTCCCAACTCCTCTTTCCTTCCTCGCCTTCCATACCGGGACCTGTGCTCGACCGTTGGCTATGTGAACCTCTGTTAAGTTTTTTGTACGCCCGCACCGCTCCCCCCGTGAGAACCCACAATATTTCCGCGTGGCCTACGGCCCGACCGGTTAGGTACCGGCGTCCCCGTTTCCTTCAGCGCAACCCCCAAGGTTGTTCGGGCCTCCTCCCTTTCTGCCACTTCAGCCGCCTGGTCTCTCCCCCGCCTCGTGCAAGACCTGTAGTTTCTACCACTTGGCTTCCCTATCTCTCTAGGTCAACAAGCACCCTTCCGCCGATCAAACTCGAGTCCCGCTCGCCTCAGCAAGGCATTCGTCGAATGAGACCCCCAGCAATTGGCCTCTGCGGCTGCACCTGAGACAACGATCGAGGAACTTTATGGTCATGATTGCGGGCCGTTAGGCAATGGCCAACTGACCTTGTCACCGGCAATCATGACCTTAGGAGAACAGGGACTGCAGAAGGCGTCATAGGTCAGACACACCTACACACCTCTACTGCTGCCGACTATCCCCTCCCTCCCCACTTTCGAATCCCGCCGAACCTGTCAAGCCCGTGACCAACTCGCAGTGTCACCTATCCCTGATCACCAGCCAGCTGCTGCCTCCTGTACTACCGCCTCGCACCGCAATGACGCCTCCTACCCGACGGATTCTGCCGTGCCGATCACCGAGCGTTCGCTGGGTGCCCGGCTCGGCTACTCCCTTCGAACCACATCAGAATCTTTTTCTGCTTCAGAGCTTTTGCCTATACGACCTTGGAGTTGCACCTCGTCGCGCTCGTAGCTCCTCCCCTCGACGACACATCTCCGCTTGCTCGTGCAGCCAAGACGCAAGTGGGTCATTCATGAGAAGAAATGGCATGCTATCGCCTACGTGCTTCTCACGCGACTTGAACCTTCTTTCTTTCTTTTTTTTTCTCTCACACCTGAAGTCTCTGACGAGCTTGTTTCCTGTACACATTCTGCAGGTCCATCGCCGCCTGTCACGTCTCCACGCACCTCCCCAAAATCTCCTCCTACACCTAGTCTGCGTACGCAGCATCTATTGTGACGTGCTTTTTAGCGGATATAGAGCAGAAGTACTCATGAAACAATGGTGTCGAACAAGCGAAGTCGGTGGACGGGTCGAATGGGGATGCTTGATAAGATACAGGCCAGCAGTGAGCGATCATGCTTACCAATCCCATCGTGATGTCAGCTAGATGCAGGCAATTTTGTCAATGCAAACATGACATCAGCCACAGACTGCACGGCAGCTGGTGTCTGGAGCGCAGAATTGACAGGTCCAAAGACTTAGCGCGGAAGCTCTGGCTTGTGAGCTCAGCGTTGAATATCAAAATACCTGTGTTAAGAAACCTCTCGCTCTCGAAGACAACCAAGGCAAAAACTGGAGAAAGAGCGGTTTCGTAAGCATAAATTTTGATTGGGATAGCTGTGACTCTTCGGTTATCACCCCGGTGTTAGCAATGATGACTGATATCTACCAGCTTCCCGTTCGGGGGTTTTGCGGGGCGCAAACACTTGATTAGGGATCATTACGTTTTGTGAGAGCGTCGAGACCAGATGTCACAGAAGTACTTAGAAAGCTAATTCATAGTTGGCATTCACCCGAAACTTTCTACAACATTCAATTGCCTTACACACCTAACAACTAAGAACCCCGAAAGAATGTTGAATCTTTTTGTCATTGAAGACTATCAAAACGGCGATGACATTTCAGAGGCTCGAGATATTGTTTGGTACATGTTATACGCTCGATTTCTGCTATACATTCGTCACAAGCTCAACCTGGGACCGCATCAAAATACCAGCGCTGGTTGTCGGTGTGGCCAATCTCCCAGAGATGAATCACAGTCTGAAAAAAAAAGTCTGTATATAGTAGTCATCTTTGGGTGCACATGACACTCACGCCGTCTGTGGCATTGCCATGATCGGAGAGATCGGTTGTGTACCGTGGCGGACCAGGGACCCTAATCCTTGGGGTATGTTAGCACTTGATTCAAGAGATGTCAGAGACAAGCATGTAAGATACTTGCTCCCATTTGTTCTCTCCACGATCAACAATATCCCATTTACATTCATGTTCTTGTCCTTGCAGAGCGACGTAGTTATTCGGCTCTGCGTAGCCATAACCCAAGTACTTGGCATTTTTTTCCTTATTGCGGATGGTCCATAGGCCATTATCAACTTTGTCAATCCTCCACTGTTAATAGAAGGTGAGGATGGCAAACATCAGAACGCGAAGTTAGTGAAATACTTACATGCTGGTTGTTGGAATTCTTGTTGCGGTAGCCGATGATAGATTTGTAATCAGCCCCCGAAAGATCGAGGATCGTGCCACTCTTCACATTGGTAATGCGATAGTGCCAGCCAGAGTGTAGTTCCTGGGAACAAATTCATCAAAGAGCGGCACGAGGACATGGAGGGAGGTACGCACCGACTCGGGCATGCTGGTAACTTGATCTGATTAAGAGAGTTCGTAGGGTTAGCGGCTAGCTTGGAGGGTGTTTATATAGACTTGAGGAAGGCCTGGACAAGAGCCATCGATTAGATTACATACTTACATAATTTGATGGTTGCGTAAGAATGGGACACCCTCCAAAAGTACTGCAGTAATATTCTCCGCCTTGCACATCAGGCCCTGCAAGTACTGGAGCATTCGCTGTGGGAGCCACTGTTACGTCCTCGGCACGCACGCACCTCTATCGATACCTATCAAGAACCCACATCCCGTCTAGCCTGCAACCCATCGGTTACCTCAATTACCTAGGTGCCTGGACGTCTCGTTTACTTTAGCCCAACTTTCCCCAACGTGTTTGTTCGAGCCTCCTCCCTTTATGCTCTTCAGCATCTACCTGGTCTCTCTTCCACCTCATGCAAGACACCCAGTTACCACCGCTCGTCTTTCTTGTTCTTTTGGTCGAAAAGTATTGTTCCACCGATTGGTGCCCCAAGCCCTGCTCACCTCAAAGTATCCGCCGGGTGGACCCCTGACAATCTACCTCTGCAGCCGCACCTGGAGACATCGACCGAGGAGACGCATGGCCACGATTGCGCGCCGCCGAGTGATGGATGGCTGAATTTGTCACTGGTAGTCTTAGGAGAGCAGGGACTAGAGTGAGCGTCATGGCTCAGACACACGTACGTACGTCCCCTACTACTAACCACTCTCCTCCGACTTCAGAAACCCGCCCGCCGACTCTCGTCGCGCCCGCAAATAACTCGCCATGAAACCTACCCTTGACCACCAACCTGCCGCTGCCTACTACATCGCCGCTTCGCACCGTTGCGACACCTTCTACCCTGCCGTTTCTGCCGGCGCGCCGGCCGCTGGGCGTTCGCTGCGTGAGCGGCTCATCTACACTCTTTGCGAATCACAACGTAGTCCTCCCCCCCTCATCCTTGAAGCTCCTGTCTGTATGAGTTTGAAGATGCATGCCGGCGTGCTCGTAGCTAATTCCCTCGATGACCTCACGTTCGCTCGCACGTCCACTCCAGACGCAAATCAGTCGTCCATGAGAAGAATGGAAACACCGTAGCGTACCTGTTTTTCACGTCATTCAGTGCTTTCTTTCATTTTCTCTCGCGTCTGGAGCCACTAACGGGTTTGCTTCCGGTACGCGTCCTATACGACCAGCACTGTGTGCTACGCCTGTGCGTGGTTTCACTACATCTCCTCCCGCACCCGGCTTACACGCACAGAATCTATTGAGATGTGCTTGGCAACGTTTATTAAAGCAGGAATAATCGGTATCAATGGTAATTTAACATGCAGATTTGGTGAGTAGGGCGGATGGAATGGAATATTTGATAAGATGTAACCAGCAGTGACTCTGGTGGCTGTCAAACTCATCGTGATGTAAAATAGCAGATGTAGGCAGTTTTTCTTCATACACAGCATCAGCCGTTAGCACCCGAAATGAGAGAGTAGCAGAGGTTGGTGTTGCAAGACTCGACGCGGAGGCTCTATCTCGTAGGAGGTTGATGCTGAATATTGAAGGGCGAGGTATTCGTGAGAAGAGACGATCATCAACATCTGTGTCTCCTCGGTTGCGCTTAGCACGCTGATGGTTAGTACTGGCCACTATTGTAAACGGGTTTCTCAGACCTCGAGCATTTTGCGAGTCGAATATATTTGAATAGTGATCACCACATTATATTGAGGGCATGAAGGCTATGTAGATGCTATTAATCAATTAAAAGTTGATTCATGGCTTAGAGTTGTTCACCATTGGTCAATAAAATCTGAGTGTTTTGCACGTTTGACAATGAAGTGCCCCAAAAAGAGTGCCGTAATGTTCATAGCTAATCAAGGTTGCTGAAACGGCAATAGT
The DNA here is from genome assembly GCA_037855215.1 of Waitea zeae. Taxonomy (NCBI): domain Eukaryota; kingdom Fungi; phylum Basidiomycota; class Agaricomycetes; order Corticiales; family Corticiaceae; genus Waitea; species Waitea zeae. The sequence continues at coordinate 22,540 of JAZHGK010005616.1, forward strand.
ATTCCAACAGTTACAATCTTATCTGGTACAAGTCGTAGATTTGGTTTCTGTTACAAAATCATCACACGCTTATGGGCCTGGGACTGCCGTGAACTTCCAGCGCTGGTTTTCCGAGTGGAAGTTCTTCCAGAGCTGGATCGAAGTCTGAAAGGAGGTTAGTATCGAAGAACAGTCTGTGAATAGTTACAAGCAGCAAAACTCACTCCGTCAGTGGCATTGCCGCGATCAGAGAGGTCAACTACAAATTCGGTGTCAGGACAGATAATTCTGAATAGTCACAGACATATTAGCAGTGTCCAAAATGACAGAAATTGGTATCAATGTCACTTACTGATACGTATCGTCTCTAGCCTTTTGGATCTCCCACTTGCATTCATGACTCTTATTTTGAGCTACGAGGCTGATGCCATTGTTTGGAGGTGCATAGCCGAAACCCAACACCATATCGGGGTTTGCCTTGTTGAAAAAAATCCATTTGCCGTCGTGTTCTTCAATCCTCCACTGTCATGAGATTTGGTAAGAACAGCAAGCACTCGAACAGAGTTGGCGGCCTACGTGTTGGTTATTGGCATCTTCCTTGACATGATAACCGATAATAGATTTGTTATCGGCCCCCGAAAGATCGAGGACTGTGCCGGCCTTCGCATTGGTAATGCGATAGTGCCACGTCGAGTTCAATCCCTGGGATGGAATGCGTCAAATGGCGGCACAATGGACATCAGGACATGCATGGAGGGTATGCGTACTTCTACTGGCATGCTGTTAACTTGGTGTTGTGTTGGGGATCGCGTAGAGAGTTGGTGGCTGCCTTGGAGGGCCTTTATATAGACTTGGGGGAGGCCTGGTCAGGAGCCATCGATCAGATTAGCGAGTACCAGAATTTAACGATATCGCTCCCAGATGATGTAGTGACGCCAGGGGTCTGGATGTTTCGTCATCAAACAATGTCCGCGTTTGTTAAGCTAGCCTGATTCACTTTGTGGTCTCATCACCAGACCAGAGTTACGGGGATCTGTGTTGCCACTGGATCCACCTCGTGACCTCGCCGCACAGGGTCTCGCTGTCAGAAGGGCTGCTGAAACTCCGCCGTGCAGGTGCTGCTCAGCGACTTTCCCGTTTGAGTTAAAGTAGCATCGTTTAGAATCTGACCAACTGCCCTGCCTCGGTGCCTGCGCGTACCATCCTTGCCAGACACCTCTTGCTCTCGCAGTCCACCTACGGCCTACTTGTCTTCTCACGCTCCGCTTCGAGTAACAGATCTGTAAATCGGCTCACTGTCCTGTCAGCTTTAATACAGGTGTGCCGGAAATAGATGGTGATCTCGTAATTCAAAGTGAGTTGGACTGAATGAGCCAGATTGCCATCTATCTCCGGCACATCTGTATGTCCTTGTTTATAAAACGGTAACATTCATGCATCTTATTATGTAACACACTGAGCGTATTCGGTTGTTTCAGTTGCTCGAAGATAGTCTTGTGAAGCGAGCTGGGCACAATTCTTTGAGATTAAAAATTCTAAGTGGTATTGGTGACAAATGTGAGAAAACCATCCACCATCCACTCGCGGAGATCCTCGATCGGTCGCTCCACAGCGCCAACTGACTATCTGGCAGCCGATCGAGGATTTCCGCGAGTGTACTTTGCCCTTACGAATAATAGCAAAACTACCGCGCCATTATTCCTTTTCACCTTCTTAGGCCAAAAGCGAATATTGTTCTGATCGCATCCTCTCTCAATGAAGTACTACAAAAAGCATCCGGTTCGCGATATCTTTTCTGGAGAAAAGGTCAGGGTTAGTGGCACTTGTTGTATTCTGCGATGCTATTTCGATTCTCCTGGGTTGTCAAGCTGGTAATCGTTTGGAATGGTGATGCATGAGGTCCCAAAATAACGCAAGATCTTCTGGGGCTTCGCATTTGCATCAATAACTGAGCTGTGTACGTTGAACATATACTTTTTCACCCTGTTCTTATGTAGTGCTCCTCGTTAAATGATCATTTTGTTGGAATTTTCGATAACGAAGCGCACTATACAGTCATCCCTGGCGTCATAGTTTATATACGTTTCCAAGGGAATCAGAGAGGTGCCGCGAGGCTTGAGGCTGTTGTTGGATGCTCTGATCTTCGTTACAACAGCAACCGTTGACGATAAGATAAACGAGACGATCTAAGACGTGTTTAAAATTGCAGCTGGTGGCAGCATTTCTATTTAAACTTGGGCAGCTTGACGCTGGTTGCCTCGTTCTCAACCCCAAAAACGTGAGCAAGCAGTCCTCACGGCCGAGTGCTGATCAATGTGTCGCTCAGCTGCTCCTAAGTTTGGTTTAAGCCAACACTTAATGCTACTGTCTTGTTCGATACTTAAAAGTTTCAAGCTAAAGCTGCTCTTCCCTCCAAAGGGGAACTTCGCTCTTCCGTGAAGCTCATGTTGGTGTTTTTATTGCTTGTGGTTCCGTTAATAAGGTAGCCGTCAGCCAGATCCAGCACCTTTCAAAGTCACGTGAATGTGGGCTGGAGCACCCAAAAACTAAATTCCGAGCCTCATCGAGTCGGAAATTCGTCAACTTGCAAGCCTATAGGATATGTGGTCTTTGCAACAAAATTAAAATGCTGAGCAACATTATCTTTTCATTCCTACAAGGAAGAAAATGTTGCCTTAGAAAGAATTAATCTGCAAAACTGATGGACTAGATGGCATTTTATGGTTGCTGCACGCCAAATAGGTCATGTGATGGGGCTGAATATGGTTGACGGCTACCTTAAGACCAAACCTAATATTGCACGCAACTTTGTTAAGGTTCTGCACACTATTAAATCCGCTGGCAAAGTTCGGACTTGTCGTTTCACAAATTGATTTCACCATCTAGTATGGCATTCCTCGTCTCATCAATGACGCGGCGTAACAAACTGGTCATTCTGTAACGTAGACCAAAAAGGCATTGTCTTTATTTTCGGTTTGTCGACTTCATTTCTACATATTAGTCGCAGTTCTATGGACCTGGGACTGGCTCAAAGCGCCAGATCTGGTTCGGCGTCACGGCGTTGGTCCAGAGAGTAACCGGGGTCTATAAGAAAAGAGTCAGTAACAAAGAACAGAATGCGAATGGCCGCATGTGGTGAAACTCACGCCATCGTCGGGATTGCCGTGATCGGAGAGGTCAACCACGAACTGGGGATCATCGTGATGAGGAACCACAATTCTTGAATGAAGATGTATCAATAATCGTACAAATCGTGTAGCAAAGATAACCATATGAAACGACACTTACTGGTACGTATCATCTGTCACGTTGAGGATCGCCCACTTGCATTCGTGTTGTTGACCTATGCAGCTGATGCCGTCGTTCGGTTGTGCGTAGCCGAAACCCAAAATCATGTCGGATTCTTCCTTGTTATAAAAAGTCCAAAGGCCGTTTTCGTCTTGTTCAATTCTCCACTGAGTTGTTGGAGTCGGTGAGAACCGCAAGTATCAGGATGTAGTTGGCGACGTACGTGCTGGTTGTTGGCATCTTCCTTCTCATGGTAGCCAATCACAGATCGGTCGTCGGCTCCCGAAAGATCGAGGATGGTGCCACTAGCCTCGTTACGAAGACGATAGTGCCATTCTGAGTGTAAGCCCTGCGATCGAATGTGTCAGACGGTGGGATGGGGACATCAGGACATCCATAGAGGAGAGGTACGTACTGCCATGTCGTTATCTTGGTGTTGTGTGTGAGATCGCGAGGAGGATAGTGGTAGTCGTTGGGCAAGGTCTTTATATAGAGCTCAGACACGCATTGCCAAGAGGCGTAAATCAGTTTCACGGGTGCGAGAACACTCCAAGAACTACGCCAAGGGTTTGTAGATGCTTCGGCATCGCACGACACTCGCGTTATCAGACCGGATTCGATTGCGGAACTGTGCTTATGATAGCAGAGCTGCCGAAGGGTCCATCGTACTCGCCGCAAGACGGTGTGGGTACCTAGCGGCCACAGCATACTAGCCTTGGCCGAGCCGAAAGCGCCGCTACATATCCTATCGCCATGGGTTTCAACATAGCCAGGCGAGGGAGCTCTCCGTGCGAAGTGAGCCCAGTCCCTCCGAGCTCAAATGGGGTAGCTAGGAGTACCGGCCATGAACGTGAATGGGGCGGTAAACACGTTCATCGGTTAAGATGGGCTTGGCCGCGTGCATTCGAGAGCGGAGCGGTGTGGGCAGAAGAAGAAAAAAAATGGGGTTGGGAATCTGTGGTCAGCACATGAGTACCCGCAGATGATACAGAAGACCCCGGGAAAGGCCAGCGCATATACGTGGTCAACTGCATGCAGATGATCCACCCCCACGTCCAAGTACTTGCGGCAAGCAGATGCCTGAGGTACATCTCGGACCCCATTACATAGTCACAGTGATGACGTCACGCGAAACAGAAATCACCAGTCGAGTGCAGGCATGCCAGGGGTTAAGACACAGAGCACGACAGGCATATACGGGCTAAGTATGAGATCGCAGAGTCGTCTTTTCGAAAAGCAACGTCGTAGTTGAAGGATACACTGTGGGGTCGTGTCACTACGCTGGTGGTAAAATTTTTAAAATCAAATCGACAATATGGGTCTTGAAGTGTCCTCATGCAAGCCTCAGTCATACCAGCGCCTAAACGGATGCTTAAGACAAGCGCCAAAAGCCATCCTCCGTCCCCCCCCCCCACCGCCAGAATCCTTTGCTCAACACACCCGCAGCCTTTCCTGACTTGCACACAAATGAGCATCTCTTTGCCTACGAAACGCAGAAACTCAAGTTCAAGCTCTGTGGGGTCTCAGGATGATGAGGACATCGACAGCTGCAGCATATGCTTGCAGCCCTATACAGATCGTGCTGTGCTTCCGGCATGCTCGCACGAGTTTTGCTTCGACTGTATCATGGTCTGGTCAGGTAACGCACGCCTTTCAGACCCTCTCAAACCTTTCCGCCTCTCACTAAAACGCTACCTAAGAGCAATCGCGAAAATGTCCGTTGTGCACCCGGCCATTAGGAGAATACATCGTCCACCACATTCGTTCGCGTACAGATTTCCAACGACGCTTTTTGCCTCCCCTGCGCACATCTCCACCGCTGTTGCCGCTTCGCGCCGAAGCAGCTTCTGAAACACAACGGCGCAGTCGTTTGTCCCGAGACGAGCGGGACCGACGTCGACGAGAGCTCGCCCGTGCGCGCGAGAGGGAGGAGATGGATAGGTTAGACCAGGCGATCCAGAAGAGGAAGTGGGTGTACGCCCACGGCTTGTACGCGAAAGTGCGTTCTTCCAACTTGAAAACCTGGCGCACGTTGCAGCTGACAGGCCTGTAGCATGTTGCGACCAACCCCTTCACGCGATACAAGCCGCATCCGACTCCTTCTCAGTTTGCCGCGTCTCCAGACCTCATAGGCCGCGCAACCGTGTGGATTCGACGCGAATTACGCGTGTGGCCTTCATTAGATGTAGAGGTAAGTTGTCCTACTCGTACAAAAAGTATGCAGCCAAGCCCTTATTAGTCGTAGTTCTTGGTGACTTTTGTGATATCGCTCATGAAAAGCCTTGACATTCGTTCTGAAGGTGCGATCCGCTTACTCAGCGAATTCCTCGATATGGACTCGGGCGTTCATTCAACCGCGGAACACTTTGCTCATGGTGAGCTTTATTCTCATCGGCTAAATGCCATCGTTGACGATAATCCGTCTCCTAGAGCTCTATTGCTATCTGCGTTCCCCCTACAAAGACCCCTTTGTTTACGATACCGTAGTCCAGGTAGGATCCCTTGTATTTCGGTACGGTCAACAATATCTTGACAGTTGCTTAGTATGACAGCGTGGACGAAGCTCCTGTGAAAGAGGCCTTGCCAGTGGCAAGCACTTCCAACCTTTCAACCGTCCGCCATGACGAGGTTTACTCTCGCCCTTCATTTGATAATTCACCGTACCAGAGCCCAAGAGCCTTGTCATCTTCGCCTGAGCGTTCACGGTCTCGGTCGCGCCAAAGGCAATCTCCACCGATCCGTTCGGAGAAGCGCCCTCGACGTCAAAGGCGGAGTTGGTCTCGCAGCCCTACGAGAAATTTACGCCCCAATGATAGGCTAGAAGTACCAGTTGGAGCATCCTCCTCCAATAGTCTTGACATCAGGGACTATTCTAGTTTTGGTAAATCTGAACGGGCCGGCAAAGAGAAGGGTAAAGGGAGGGCTCAGGATTCGTTACGTTTTTTGACTACTAGGCACGAAGGCAGGGAGGACGTGGATAATTGTTCAAGTCATCCTTCTACTCATATCAAAATGGAACTCGTCCAAGAAGACGGCGACAAAGTTGCTACTAAGCCCTCTATGGCTCAAACGTCTTATTCATCTTCGGGATCTCCCACGAGCGGCATACCATCGACACCCGAACTCAAAATTCGTGGGCAAGCAATTCAAATTGGCTCGCTTGAAGGCCAATCACAGCAGCCGGTACCAATGGAGACAAAGCTAAACAGCGGCATCACCCCTCGTGCACGCTCATTGAAAGATTCTGTCATTGCGCATCTACGTTTGCCCGCACAGAAGACTTCTCCTCGCACTTCTGCAAACATCGTGCCTGAAATTACATCGCCTCTAGAAGTGACCGACGCTCCACTGACGGACAACACCTGCCACGAAGGCTCGCTGGAGGAGCTTGCAGATGGGCGGAGAGTGCCATCTGATACAGAGGTTATGACCCGCACACGCCTGCGCTTGGCGTGTATGCGACACGAACCCGTCGCGGGCATTGCGCCCTCGTCGGTCCCGAGCACGCCGCCCACTCCACTCGGAGAGGCCGGGCCAAGCGACATTGGCACGCCGCCGACAATAGACCTATCTCGAAGTGACACGCCGGCCGTTGACGACGAAAAGTCGCGATCACAGGCTGAAAACGCTCCACAGCAAGTCGCTGCTGAGCAAAAGGCTAGCGGTGCAAACGTCGCGATGGAAGCCCGTCTGCGCCAACAAGCCCAGCTGCGTGTGCGACTTGCCCGTGCGCGACGCGAGGCTGCGACGGACCGGGAAACCGAGCTGGGAGAACGACTGCATAGCATACAGGGAAACGGACGGTAGCTCACCGATCCTGTGGCGAGTATCTCTCTTTGTTCGGCCGAATCGGCCAAGGAAGATGCTGAAAGGAAAGTTTGGCTGCCTTGGGAGCCGAGCAAGGTGGATATCGAAGCCTTCCTGCATACTACATAGAAGCATCATGAATTCGGTAATATCAGTACTGCGCGTGGGAATGGACAACTATATACGTGAAAGAGAACGTCTCATAGAATGGTGTTTGGTCGCGTGGACAGCTCCTTTTCCACTTCTTTTTCTTAAATAATCCCTAAATAATCGCCGCTTCGCGGCCGCGGGTGAGGCCAGTTGTGGCGTGCAAACTGGCATCAATGATGGAATTAACACAATCCTGCAGCTAACAAGTAACTTATCTGCGGACAAGTCCCCAATGTGTTCGTTAAAGAGCATGCCCACGAGGATGCGAACACGCGGGGCAAGCCTAGAGATAGGCATTAGGACTATGATACGTAAAATATACGATACAAAGATGACTATAGTGCAAAACACGGAGATATAGGTACTATATAAGCAGTCCAATAATTACCGAGAAACAAAAGGGGAAAAGAGCGGCAGACGAAACGTACGTCCATGGCAACTATAAAGGCAGGTGATGGAGCAAGAACCACAAAGAAGAAAAATACAAGCACGAAGAGAGATTGAAGCGGAGAAATAGAAATCGAAGTTCGGGGGTTCAAGGGGCAAATATTAGACTATGTAAACGAGAGGAAAAGGACCTCGAATGGAAGCGAAAAAATACGGGGCCAGAAAAGCGGAATGGATATTGATACTGGATGTCGGCATGACAGACATAAAAAGAGCGTGAGTGTTTATAGGACAAAAAAAGGGTGTGGGGAAAAAAGTCTGTTGGTCCAGGGGTAGTAGCAGCGACTCTAGTGCGCTTCCGGCAAAAGTGTTCAGCAGGTCCATCGGCCTCCAGGCCGAGAAAGAATTACCGCGCCCGATAGTCTTTCAGCTCCCGGTCCTCATCCATAGGACTTTCCGGTGGATTGACTGGGCTAGCGCTCCGTCCGCCCGAAGCTGAGTAATGTAAGCCAGGTGGAGGGTGCGGACAGGCGGGCATTCTCGGCTCGCTGATCCCCGGAGGACTGTACGAAGCTTCCGACACCCTATCATCGGCATGTTGCGTCTTGCTACGAGGCGTTGGCGCGAACGGGTCATGCGACGCCCGATCCCAGCGTGGGGCCGGTTCCAGCGTAAACGGCGGCGGGAGGCCGAGCCGTGAGACCGGTCCGGGAAGTGCCGGTGTGAGCTCTGGAAGGCGGCGAGAGGCGAGGTCGCCGGCTAGGGCCAACGAGGAGGAAGACGCGGCCTGGGGGAGGGAAGCGTGCGACGCGGCGAGCGGGCCCGACGGCCCATGGGAAGCTGACAGGGGCGAGGGCATTGGCGGGAAGCGCTCGCTGTAGGCTGACCCGGCGGTCGAAGGGCGCATATGATCAGGCTCGTCGAGAAGTAGCGGGGCTAGCGTCAGGGGCAAGCTAGTGTCTCCCCCAGGAGAATACGAGTGCGAGGATGCGCGAGAGGGGGGGCGACGCGGGGGCACAGGCTGCCAACTGGAGATGGACGACGTCGTGCTTAGGCGAGAGAGCGAGCGGGAGAGGGACCGCGCGGAGCGTGCCGCGGTCGACTCCCGATACGGACCGCTCGCTGGCAGCTGCTGTGGCGGAACCGACATGGGCGCGCCATCTTCAGGAAGCGAAGGGAGCGCGGAGCCAGGCATTCCAGGGCCAGCGAGAGGACCAGCGCCACCCGAAGAACGTCGATACGGCGCCGGCGGTGGTGGCTTTGTGCGAGGAGGGGGGGCCCCACCAAAAAGTCCACCAGAAGAGAACATCATCCCCGAGATTGAGCCGCCGAAACCGGGATCGAGGGCGACCGCCGTCGTGGTGCTTGTCGTCGGCGCGACGGCGGGTGCGTTCGTGTAAGGCCCGTATTGAGGCGGCGGTGGAGGGCGGGCTGACGGAGTCCCACTCACGGACGCCTGGGCGGTGCGCTTGGCCTTCTGGCGCTGATTCTGGATGAGTTGTGGCGTAAAGATCAATGAGGATACGTTCACAAGGCTAGAGCACAAGCGCGACCGACCTGAAACCAAATCTGAAGGAAGAAACAAGGTTATCAGTATCCATGCGGTGCACGCAACGTTATCCGCATCACATACCTGGACCTTACGCGCACTAAGGCCAATCTTGCGCCCGACGTCCTCTCGCATTTGAGTCGTCGGGAACCGCGACTGAATCGAATCCCCGGGCGACCCGAAAGAAAAAAAAAA
>JAZHGK010005617.1:0-15087 GCA_037855215.1 Waitea zeae
TAGGTACCTCCATATAGCAAAAAGAACATTTGTTCCAGCGCCAACGACAATTCCCATCTGCATTCGTTTTCTGTTCTCATCAGTCAAAGAAATCATTCTTAATCAACGACAACTTACGAGAAGATAGCACTGCCTTGGGGCGCCGCAGGGCTTCCATTAGCCCAAAATATAGGGGGCTTGGACTCCCAAAGAAAAAACATTGGTAATATTGGGAAGAAAAACCCAAGTATTAGTCCTTGCAAGACAGAAAATGAAGTAGACGGCGCATCGGTAAGAGTAGGGGCATCTAACTGATCGATCCATTGTTCCTCTAGAGCTCGAGCGTGCTCATCAGCTGGAAAAATACATTTCAGTAGTTGTTGGAGAGGAACAGCGCACATGTACATACCATCATCGGTATCGTGCGAGATATAGTCCGCATCGGGTTGATTGTGGAATTGCCTCCGGAGGTCGGCAATCTCTTCGGCAGAGAGCCCAGCCGCTGTCAAACGATCAAATCCTCGCAAAGGCTGGATTTGCGAGACCTTGCAAGCGTTTAAGTAATAGCTCGATTTGAAGTTCCAGACGTTATGCGTACTGGAGCCGTTATAGTTTCATCCTCTCCGTTCTCCATTATTGGACCTATAGAACAATGAACCCACGTAGGTTGCAATGCGCTGCCGCTTGTAGACTCCAAGCTTGTTCTTTCATTTGGAGTAGCAGCCCTGTGCTGGCGCTCTTCGAGCGCATGCAACCAAGAGTGAATGAATGTCCCATCGGTTAACACTCGTCCGGAATGAATCAAACGAAGTCGCCGTCGCTGAAGATGCAAGCGAGCTTCACGAATCTGCCAGTGTTTTTAATATACTGAGAAACAGATAAAACAAAGAGCAAGGATACCTGACGTTTGACATCACGAACGGTGTCTGCCTTGTTGACCCATACCAAGAGATCCTGTTCGCCTTCGGTGAACCGCACTACGAGTTCACGAGGTACGCTATCCGATGAAGTCGTATCTTCAACAGCTTTTTGTTTTCCTTTCGCCTTGCTGCTCAACATGTTTACGTATGATCTAGAGTGTAGTATTGGCCAGTTGTACCAAGTAGACGGAGTACAAAGGCGATTCGTTGGAGGAATTCAGAGTCCACAAGCCTGGTCCGCTCACGAGCGTCAAGCAAGCTTCTGGTCATCACGTGGTCTCCAACTTTTGCTTTTCTCCCCTGTCCTCCACACCAACCCGACGGCGAGAGCACCAGGCATCCTTCCAGCAGCGCGGGAGGTTAAATCGGCCACCTAAAGCACAGACTGAGTCAATTAAATTCTGGAAGCAAAGACCGCGGCCATGGTTACCCACGTTCTTTTCGAGAATGCATCTGGCTATGCCATCTTTCAGGCCAAGCTCACCGAGGAGGTCGGCGCTCGCAGCAGGGCAGTCCAACAATCGATTGAAGATATCGCCAAGTTCAGCAAAATGGTTTCGCTGATAAGCTTCTCTCCTTTCAAGTCCGCCGCTCATGCTTTGGAGAATGCAAATGATGTATCCGAAGGTATGTTATAGGCTTGTTTGTCTATTTTCAAAATACTGACAAGAGCCAGGAATCCTCAATGACTACCTCAAAAATCTTTTGGAGTTAAACTTGTCCAAGGCCTCTAAAAAGTCGAAGATTGTGCTTGCAGTCAGCGACCCGAACCTTGCCGCTTCCATTAAGGCTGAGACAGGGATTGCATGCGACGCCTCACCTGACGTTGCTCTTGAACTCATTCGCGGCATTCGTGCACATGCTTCAAAATTGCTCAAAGGCATGCAGGAGGATGATATTACCAAGGCACAGCTTGGCCTCGGTCATTCATACTCGCGTGCAAAACTCAAGTTCAACGTAAACCGTATAGACAACATGATCATCCAGGCCATTGCGCTCCTCGACCAACTTGACAAGGACGTTAACCTCTTTGCGATGCGCGTTCGAGAATGGTACGGCTACCACTTCCCGGAACTTGTCAAGCTCGTTCCCGACAACTACCAATACGCACGGGCGGCTCAGTTCATTGGAGACAAGGACAAGCTCGACGAGAGCAAACTTCCTGACCTCTCTGCTATCCTCGAAGATGACTCGACTCGCGCACAGAACGTCCTTGATGCAGCGCGCGGCTCAATGGGAGCTTCGCTCTCTGAAATCGACATGTTGAACATCAATATGTTTGCCGACCGCGTCGTGTCCCTTGCGGAGTATCGGAAGTCGCTCACATCTTATCTTAATGAGAAGATGAATGCTGTTGCACCCAGCCTCACAGCTCTCCTCGGCGACCGCATTGCTGCGCGTTTGATCAGCCACGCCGGAAGCTTGACAAACTTGAGCAAATATCCTGCGAGCACAGTACAGATTCTCGGCGCGGAAAAGGCGCTATTCCGAGCACTCAAAACTAAGGGGAACACCCCCAAGGTATGTGAGCATGTTTAACCTGAAAAACTCCTGCTGAAGGCGCCTCAGTATGGTCTGCTTTACCATTCAACATTCATTGGACGTGCAGCGCCCAAACACAAAGGCCGCATTTCTCGCTTCCTTGCCAACAAGTGCTCCATTGCCGCTCGTATTGATTGTTACTCTGGTGAGCTGCTGGTTGCTAACACTTATATTATTTATTGATCATTTATGAACCGCTTTTAGATGCACCTACGCCAAAGTTTGGTGAAGCACTGAGGACACAAGTTGAGGAACGCCTTAACTTCTTCGAGACCGGCGCAGCTCCATCAAAGAACGCGGACGCTATCCGAAAGGTTTTGGATCAACTTGCTCTTGATGACGACGACGAGGAAGACGAGGATGGAATGGCGGTCGACAACGCTGGCGCACCTGCACTTCCCTTGATTGAGCCTAGTCCGCCTCCAGTCAAGGAGAAGAAGAAGAAGCGTAAGGCAGACGCGATGGATGTTGATGAGGCGGATGAACCCAGCGAGAAGAAAGTGAAGCTGTCCAAGGAGGAAAAGAAAGCTCTCAAGAAGGCAAAGAAGGAGCAAGCCGCTGCCGAGAACGGCTTAGCAGTAAGCTCGACTTTCTCTACCTCGTCCTGTTGCTTACCTCAGGATAGAATGGCCATACTGAAGACGCGGACAAGAAGGAGAAGAAAGAGAAGAAAGAGAAGAAGGACAAGTCAAGTAAGAAGGAGAAGAAGGAAAAGAAGAGCAAAGAATAGTTGTCCGACTGTATTGGTGCTCCTTCCCTTCTGCTTACCAACTCCATATTGTTTCCTGTATTCTTTACGTTCATTTTTTTTCATTTTACTGCACTCGTTACCTTCTCTATAAGTCCCAGCACAAACGGAGTGGATAGCCATTGTCTGGACCTCTCACTTTCAAAATGTAAACCCTGGTGATGATGAAAAGAGGAACCTGTGTTTTGAATCGTAAATACATGCTATGCAAAAAAGGCGATAAACACCTGGGGAACATGTCTGAGGCTAGTCTTAACAAACAGAAGTGATTTAATGGGTATCAGTACGAGATAATGCTAAGAGACCGTACAACTCATAAACTCGTTCATATTGCGCTGACCTCTGCCTGCACAACAATCATTCCTACATGTGACCGCGCGGCAACAAATGCTGTCGCGACATCTCCAAGCGTCTTACGGACTTCATGCGCCACTGCGGCCGTTCCATGCTCATCCGTAATGGTCTTCAACTCCAATCCATGGTTTTCTGTAGCAAGTCGGCGGGAACGACCAGTCACTAGTAGCACACGCGTACGCTGAGACATATTTGCCTCCAAATCTTCGTTAACGCGCGCCATAACGGAATGTAGGGGGCGAGGAGAAGCGATTTCCACAAAGTTCACGCGGGTGAGCGCGGATGCCAGCTTGGCGGAGCGTGGTTCCGTGGGTGAATCGGCATAGCGCGCCCAAGCGACGTTGTCTGCTGTATCAGATTGAAGGCGTGTTTGAGTGTTTGCGCGGCCATAGACAGTGTCGGGGTACCCCATAGTCTGGAGGAAAATTAGCATTGAGTGTATGAGGGTTCTCATGTCTGCGTGCTTACCGAATGAATAGTCATCCCATGAGCACCATCATGGTCAACATGAGCAGGTGCAGGTTTTTCAACGCCTGGTCCGGGCGCCTCGTCGCTCTTGCTAACACGAATGAGCGTGGCGTTGATCTTCTCGTCTGCACAAAGCTGGATAACCAAGTCCAGGGCGAGACGATCGTCAGGTCCACCGAAGAATGGAAGGATGAGGTGGTGACGGCTGCTGGCAGTCCGCGATTCACCGTGCGCGCGCCCACGGTCCACAAAAAGCGCAACATCGCATGGAGCATGTGAGAACACCCCACGCACAAAGTGAGAGTGTAATGCTGACGGGCGGACATTCCCTTCAGTCAACCCGAAGAAGGACTCGAATGTATTTTGCGCGGGCTGCGGCGCATCGGTCGAAGAGTTGGTGTCCACGGTAGGAACAGGAGGGAGCCATGGGAGGAAAATGAGATCAGATCTGCTCTGACGCGCGTGCTCAGTAACGCTGCCCGCGAGGTCATCGTACGGAACTACGGATATCGAGGTGGTAATGGGCAAGTCGTTCAACTCGCTAAAGGTGCGGAAGATTCCCAGTAAAGGGTCGGTATGGAGCAAGTTCTCGGCGAGAGACTTCATATGTCCAGAAAAGGTACGGTCGTCAAGCTCGAAGAGTCGGAGAGCATCGATTGAGACACGAATAGACTTCTTTTCGTCAGTCGTTGACGGTGGTTGGATGAGCTGTGTCATGGCCATAATTCCAGGGAGGTGTTCAGTCTTGTCGAGCACCATCGTAAACTTGCGCTTCCAGCCGTCTTCGTCGTCTTGACTGGACTCGCTCGTGCGCTCAATGTCACCCTTACCGGCAACGTTGGCAAAGTTGGCGCCAGTGGCTGCAGCACGGGTCCGAATTTCGGGCGGGTAGAGGACGACTGTAGCAGGGGTGGTGCAGAAAGTCAAGACCAAAGCCTCGAGCACGAACATACTGAAAACTCGCTTCATCAAAGTCAGAATGATAACGTCACGAAAACTGTTCCCAACTACATACCTGCGAAAGAATGCCAGCCTGAAGACCGACATTGAGAACGATGATCTCGATTAAGCCTTTGCAACTCATGAGAGAGCCGATGGCAGCAGACTGATTCTTGGTCAGCAAAAGAAGCGGGCTGTAGAATCATGAGGAACACACCTCTCGCCATGTAAACCCAATGAATTTGGCTGCTGCACTGCACCCACCAAACTTGCCAGCATAAGCCAAAACGCCTGTCGAAAAACGATTATGATTACTAAACAATTGCGAGCACGAGCACAACTAACATATAGCAATCGTATAGCCCCATATTTTGCCCGTATTCAGAAGTCCGAGATCTACGAAAGGAGTTAGATGGGTTAAACACATGTGCTAAAGTATCTCGCACCAGTCGAAAGCCCGGAAATGGTAAAGTACTGAAGAAGTGTTAGCTAATGGGAGAATGTCGAGATAAGTAGAACATACCAAGGGAAGGAAGATGACTGCAACCATGTCCTCTAGCTTCTCTGTGAGAGAAATAGCCAGACCACCTTCACGAGGTACAATAATACCAGCCTTTCAAAATAAAATAAACTCAGAATGGTCGTCACGGGTTTTAAAGCTTTGCTATATACCAAAAAGGCGCCTTGAAGTCATCGTCAGCATAAGCCCGTCTACAAAGGTACGAAGGTCGACTCACCGAAGATAGCGTGTACACCAATGACGTCTGTAAAGAACGCGGACCCGAACAACACCAAAATGACGACGGTCATGTAGAACACCGAAGGGCCGTTTTCAATCGATCCCGTGCGGCGTGCAAGCCAATGCATGGCACGCTTCAGCGGGAAGAGCACGAAAAGCGTCCAACCGAGACAGGTGAGAAGGATGTAGAGCGCCGTGAGACCACCGCCTCCGTTGACGAGACCAATGGCGAGAGCGAGGAGGACCCAGCCGACGATGTCGTTTCCGACACCGGCAGAGAGGACGACGATGCCGACGGTGGTGTCGAGGAGCTTCAGCTCGGAGAGGATGCGGCAGAGCACGGGGAACGCGGTAATGCAGAAGGCAACGCCGGCAAAAAGCGCTGATGAAAGGTCAGCTCAAACTTGAGGGTGGTCAACAACAGTCGACGTCGACGGACCAAAGTAGGTGTATTTCACGTCGTCTTCGACGAACTCCCTGTGTATCGGCACGGCGAGGGCAAAGCCCAGCCCAAAGGGGATCGACATCCCGGCAAGTGCGATGGTGGCGGAGAACTTTGCGTTGCGCTTAATGACTCCCGCATCGATTTCGAGGCCGATTAGGAAGAGGAAGAGGCAGAGACCGATGTTCGCTGTGAGCGAGAGGAAAGGGCGAGAGGGCTGTGGGAAAATGTGCTCGGTGAAACCTGGCGTGGGCTGTCAGACAGAACTATGCTAGGTGGGGTCATGAGAGCCTACCGGGAATGCGACCAAAAGCAGTTGGACCTGAGGCCGATGGGTTGGTTCGATGAGTGTGCAAAAACACGTTGAAAATGAAGACTGACCAAGCAGAATACCGCCAAGAACTAGCAGACAGGCGATAAGTATCAGAGAAAAATAAAAAAAGCAGGTTGGACCGTCACGCGTACCTTCGGCAATGACTTTTGGCTGGCGAATCCGCTTCAAGCCTAGCGCAAGGATCTGGGTCATGCAAATGATCACTCCTGTGTACAGCCAAGAGACAGTGCGCCACCACTTGAGTCGTTGTACGTGACAATAGATTAATAACTCTACGGACCGATTTGAATGATCCAGAGCCTCAACGGGTCGGCGGAGTTGAACTCTGTCGGGTCTTTGCCACTCAGGAGGCCACCCTGCTCGGCGGCGGCGCGCTTTCCAAACAAGCTGATGGCATGGTGTCCTACGCTCATATCGCGGTCGTAGTCCTCTGTACCTAAAAGGAGCAGAGTCTTGAGGGTGGTCGTGATGGTCGTGAACAAAGAACAGGCGAGTTGAGGCGGCCTATTAAGGAAAAGAGGGGTGGAGAGTGGTGACAGCGAGGTGGCCTGAAGCTGCCCTTAGCGGGTGGAGAGGCGAGCTAGCCGGCGAGATGAGAAGCCGAACGCGGCTTTCACTGTTCAGGCGATCCCCCGCGTTTCGGACGTCTCTTGGCCCTTGGATAAGGGCCCACGTGGGTGGCCATCGCTCGGAATGGCGGAGCGATACCCGCAGATAAGTGACGGTCCCCATTATGATGCTAAAGTGCGCCGGCGAGCCCTCAGTAAGCATTTGCGACGTGTGACACTAGTGTCGAACAGAAAAACAGAACATGAACTACACTCACTACTTGAACATAAAACATACTATACGCGGGGGGGGGATGCCTCCGAGTACTCCACAAAGTAAGGTTGGTGATTACATAAGAGGGTGCAAAGTTTAACGCTTAATAACTGGTGAGAGCTCATAATTATTTAAGAAGCTCTGAGCCATAAATGCAAGCACCAAGGACAGCAAAATTTATGTACTTAGGCTATGCTCTTCGCGACTTAGGAGTCCTTGTCAGGAGAAGCACTGAAGTACTGAGTGCTGATCAATAGTACTCAACTTCCTTTTCACGTGATTGTAATTCCGTTGACCACTGACTCGTCCTGCAAGATACTCCGAAGAGTTACCATCCACTATCGCTGTGCAGATCCAAGCGAAGTATCGCCTCAAACTGCGGAGGATTGTTCACAGCAACAAAGCCCCTTCATTTGTAGCGCAAAAAACCTGCTTTGAAGATTGTGTCGCGTGCTTGAGCCACTGCTTGGCTTTAAACAATCTGAGTTGAGATGCAGGTCTCCTATCGTCGTAAACGAACAGCTAAGCGACCCTATTTCCCTAACAAATACACATGTTATGCTTATTTGAGCTCTAGTCTTGACGGGGCAAGTGTGGAGAGACGCCTCTCGAGGGATATCTGTTGCAGAAGATCCAGGTTTCTCGAGGAGAAATTGATGGAGCCGGGGTATCTCAACTATTCCCACCGTGGCAGATGCCTACTGCTATGTTCGTTCCCACCTTGTCTCTCGAATAAATCGATATCTCACAATACGTCAGTATAATCGGAGCAGTCCTGTGGTTACTTCACTCTTCGCTTAAAACCCCCTTCCACTGCCGCCGTTGATGGACTTCTCTTACTTATTGGCTAAAATATCCCAAACACGTACCCCCTCGGAGAAACCTGCAATATCTATAGCCAATATCCCGCAAGTGATATTCGCCCAAGTTTTCCGTGGGACTGGGAATGCTGCTTTAGTTGCGGGCGCTGAGCATAAACGACGCTACTTGACTCATGGTTACGCCACAAAAATGATTGTGTCGTTCATATACTTGCACTCTGCTAGCTTATGGAACAGTTGCTTATTTCGTAAAAGCTGTATCAACACTAAGCATCGCCCTATAATCCCGTGCGGTTATCAGGTGCTTCCGCCCGCTCCGAAGTCGCTTACATATAAGTCACCGTATCTGACTCAGTACGTAGTTATACCTGAGCCCTTCCCCAACCTCATTCACTGTTGTATTGATGAATAGCCCGGTTCATTTTTCTCAAGTTGTTTTAGATGTATTGCAGGAATTCTCGTCTCAATGGAAGACCAGCGTCTATCGTCAGCCACTTGGAGAGATTGGTGTGTTTAATTCCATTTTCTTCAATGCTCTGTCTTCTGCCCCGCTTAGATTCAAATTAGATCCAAACAACACATTTCTCAATCCTCGGGAGATTCGTAATTTTGAGAGTCTCAATGAGTGGGCTCGATCCGTTCTTTTGAATACACCATGGCGCACTAACTCTTTCATGTGCTAGTCGAGCACGCACGCTGAACATGGAGGTGAGCCACATCATAGAAGTCTGTTTCTGCACTATGTTGTCTTATGCTCTATGTAGCTTCGTACTCTCAAAGAAGAAGGTGAGCAAAACAATGTCTTGAAAACTCATGTTTGGGTCAGCCAATTGACAATTGACAATTTGCATTTGCATTGTTTAGTTCGACAGCTGCGCAACTCTATCCATACCTCCACTTGCATCGACCAGCTTCGCTTGAGCCTCGACCAAATTCAGGACATACTCCGCGCAAACATGTACGAGCTGCTGGAAAGAACCGACCCAGAGTTTTCGATTCGGAACCTTCCTCTTCTTCCCAGACACCTAAGACTCACCGCCCGCCATCTCTTGGCCCTATTGTTGTGCTTGAAACAGTTCTATAAGTTTTCAGAGGCGGAAATGATTGCATATAAAGTTGAGGAGTGTATCAAAGATTTCGCCAATGACCTCCTTGTACGTCTTTGAATTACACATGATGAGCTGATCTTGACTAACACAAATATACACTTAAAAGTACCTTGCAAGTCGCTTGAAGGTTCATATCAACAAAATGGACTCCAAGGATATGAAAATATACATTCATAGCCTTATGGTTGATGTCTATGGCTTGAACCAACATATCGCAGACTTGACCAGTGCACTAAAGCGCTTCAGGGAGTTTGCTTTTCGTCAAGGTAAGGAACGTTCAGTGAACACATGCACTGCAGAAAACTGATATTTGGGTAGATATTGAGATAATCGAAAGCAAGCAAAAGCAGCGTGTGAGCGATCTGCAAGTGAGTTCGTGACTTAAATGCGTATAGAACAATGCAATCTAAAGCTGTGGCCTCATTCCTTGTTCTCAGAACATCACAACCATATCGACTTTATTCTCGGCAGGTATGTCCAACCAGATAGTGATTGACATATTAAATCGAGCCCCTTTCAGTGACCGCAACAACCTTGCAATGTAGCTATGGAAGTCACAAGAATGATCTTGATGATGTTGTCAACTTTTTTTGGTTTGCATCACTGGCTTTCAGCATCGCTTCTGCCGTCAATTCCCTTCAGGCGCTCACGTGGCAACAATCTACTTAGTTTGTCATCTCCTTTTCTTGAGTTGAAAATCCATTGAAATTAAGCTATCTAGCGCTCAAGTGCCAAGGTGGCTATACTACTGGATTCGCAGCACTCCACTTCTCTTTCTTGTGATCTCAGTTGTGTGTTTTTCGCTTGGTCTTGCCGTTTTCAGCTATTCTTCGTCACAGGTCTGTTACATTTTATTTCACAAAATCATTGGCTGATACACATGAAGCACTTGTCCACAAGCATATTTATCAGTGGGTTCACTGGAGTAAGCTCCCTTGGGATTTTTGCTGTTTCTTCTTGGTTCGCTTCAGCTCGATTGACTTCTTCAGTGGATGCACACACTAAGGTGTTCAAAGATATCTCGTTTGTGCAACGATTTCTACATGGGCCTTGGGATGAGACTAAGCGCCTTTTGATTGTTGGGTTTGACAAAACCTTATCGACGACACCAAAGCGGAGACGCATGAAGAGGTATCTTTATGTGATAAAGTCGGCAGCTCTGGTGATCCGGCGGTTGCGAGATCTCGAAGCTGCTCCCAGAGTACGCCATCGTGCATGCGATTTTTTTGACTGTGATAATCCGATAGACCGCCCAGCACCTGCTGGACCTGCCATCTCGCAAGAGCTACGTGGTGACATCAGTCGACTTCAATCGATTCAGGCTAAGCATTTCGTCCGCGCGCATTTCAAGTCCATCCGTGAAATATGTTTCTCGCCCGACCACAAATGGTTCGTCACAGCTGGAACGGATCAAACAGCTGTGATGACTCGTATGCCAGTGAGTTATACTAGGCATTTGCTCAAGTACGGTACCTAATATGATTTATCTCCACCCTCACAGCCGTATCAACAGCCTCTCACAAAAGACGACTTTAAAGTTCTTGCACATCCTGATGATACAGTACGAGAAGTGAGATGGTAATGCACACGACCGATTTTACACTTTACGCTCTTTGATTTTTAAAAACCGTCCCCAAGGTCTCCTTCGGGAAAATATATCATGGTGCGGCTACGGCAAGGTTATAAAGTTTGGTCGACAGTGAGTCGATCATCGCAGTTAGACGTTATGACGTGTTTTATGTGAACAACCTATAGAACGGAAAGTCGGAAAGGGTAATCAACCGAAAGCGGGATGTGTTTTCATTAATTTGGTTAGAGGGAGGAGAAGGTCCGCAAAATTCCAACTTGGGACTGTGGTCAGTCTTTTGCTTTGTACTGAACTCATCCATGCAGCATTTTTTTCGGTTGAGGGGCATCAAGTAGTAAAACTAGTATGTGATTTGGAGATCAATGTCGTTCTTTAGCTAACAGTACTTCTTGACTCTTGCTGCGTAGCAACTCAATGGAAAGGCAGGTAATCATTCTTTTACTTATGGTACAACTAACTTTGGCGGTGTAGGTTCTTGCGATTTACGACTTTCCTCGTATGCGAATCTACGACATTTCAGTTGTCCCGAACACGCCTTACTTTGTTGCTGTCGGCGAATATTCGCAGTCACCTGATGGGAGGAAACCAATTCGTGTTTCTCACGAGAAATTTGTGCTTTGTAGGTTAAGCCTCAGCTCACTTTGGCCGAAATCAGACTCAATTTGTCTTGTGCAGTATATGACTATGAGCGCAAGGCCATCGTAGAGTGAGTGTTCATAGCATTCGCAGATATATCCAGCTTTACCTGCCACGTTAGGGAGCAAATGATTTTAGGCGACGTGCGTGTTTCACGCGTCTCAAAAGACGGAGCGTATGCCCTTCTGACTTGTGCGGATCGTGTAAGAGATGTCACTTGTTTCAGACTGTAATGACGGCTAATCCGTTACAGTCAGCACCTCAACTGTGGCGTCTCCGGTGGGGTCCAGAACCAGGAGATGATGCTAACTCGGACGAAGACGTTTCTACTGAATCAGAGCAACCAAAGCCTTACCAACGGCTCATAGATTGGCTAGGCTACAATCTCGAGTACCGCGTCTCTAGAGCTATGAGTAAAATAAGGTCATCGACGACGACGCCAAACCCTTCTAAGCTCACGCTTGTTCACACGCTTGAATCGAGAGATTCAGACAAAACCAAGAACCCTGTGAGACCCATTGGTCACAGCTTCTTTTGTGGCAAGGATGAAAAATGGGTGTCGACCCTTGACAAAGGTTCGCCGCCTCTTGGAAGCTCAGTTCCATCTATAAGTAACACCTCCCAACAGAAGGGTATGTCAGCATCTGGGACCGAGAGACCGGGACTTTGCTGCACCATATGCGACCTCATCTTCGTGGCACTTCGACGCTATCAAGCATGAGGTGGCTATCGCAGAGAAACTCTGACGAAAGGCTCGTTCTAGCTCTGGGTGCTAGCAATGGCTTCGTCCATATATGGGAAGAGTCATTTAGGCCTGTGAATGTTCCAGTGATTGCGGCCCCTCGGCCACGGCGCAACCGAGTTGAAGGCCCGGTCGTCGCCGATGTCCCAGTGTCGGACTCACTTATGGCTAACTGTATTGGCTGAATACAATGCCAGAGCCTAGCCAATCCGAGACATTTGATTCTCCGCTGCTTCAAGTCCTCGCTTTATTGGTATGTTGGTCTTTTTAGGTATACGCTTCTTGATGTTGCTCTACACATCGTACATTAAACGCAACACAAATAAATGCTTTAAGCATCTACGGGCCGACTTGATCGTACTATCTTGAGGCCCGAGCCTGTGCATAAGTCGGTAGTTCATCGCCAAATCCACCGTATTCACTCCTCGCATACGCATCGGATTGAGGCATAGGCATGGATGACGAAGACGGGCCTGGGCCAGACAGTCTCCCAACATGTCCCTCCACTCTCCAGCGCCACTCGTTGGCCTCCTTCCAGCGGAACGGCGCCGCCCCAAAGTTGACGGCGAGTGAGGTGTCCCCGAACACGCCGATCGCCGCGTACACGTCATGCGCGGTCCGAGGGACGTACAGGCCGGAGAAGGCGTCAGGGAGGCGCTGGCCGTTGTAGGTGAAGAAGAGGGAGGTCGTGTGGAAGGAGTAGCCACAGCCGACCGTGTCGCCCGGGTTGACAGGCTGGGGGAAGTCAGAGTCCATGCCGCCGTCGGGGTCCTGCCATCGCGTCGCACAATGAGTCTTGATTTATAACGTTCATGTAACGTGTGCTTGGCACAGCTTACCTGGTAGAACTTTCGGAAGTCGTCCAGGTGTAGCGCCGCGCTTAAACGGTTCCACCCTGGGAGCCGGAATTGTGGGTATGGTTTACACGCCATTCCTGCAGACACGGAAGAGATGTTCTTCTGTGAGACTGCGCCTAGGCTTACGAACCAAAGCAGCTGCGCATTGTACTCACCGATCGCGATCACGCCGCCCATTTGGTGAACCACGACCTCAAAATAAACACCTTCCTGCCCAGATAAGCATCTTCAGCCACTTCTGATAGTGGATAACGAACAACGGGCTCGTTTTCACCTTCCCGCCAATGTCGTACAGCCCTCCCATGATGGGCCAGTTGCTGAGGATTGTCGTATCCTCGCACTTCTTCTCACTCACGACGTGGATCAGGCCGTCGGCGGAATCGGTCACGTCAGACACACGCCCGGCGAAACCGGGCACGGTCGGGCGCTCCAGACCCCAGGCGATGCATCCCAGCTTGCTTAGGCGCTCGACGGCCTCTGAAGGAAGGAGACGAGGTGCCTGCCACAGAAAGGGGAAAGTAGAGACGGGGGGAGGAAGTCGGCGGAAATGACCCAAGATGAAATCAGAGCGTGTTTTTTCTTTACGAATTTGGTGGAATGGGAATTCGGGTTTCGGAATGGCGGTTGAGGGGGAAAGATGACAAAACAGAGATATGGTTGGGTGGGTTAAACCGAATGAGCAGGTGTGGAAGGTTCGTCGGTTTCATTAGCGACGATCCCGGAACTTTACACAACCTCGTCCTCAACCGCAATCTTTCACAGATCACGACGCGTCGGAGCCTGGAAGCGTCACGCGTCATGCCTTTATGCGGCCGTTCGCCGACGTACCGCGCGTATGCGGTGAAAAGACAAAGGGAAATGTATGCAATCTAGGGGAGGGAGAGAGAGATAGCAAAAGCTCACCCAAGCGGGGTTCTCATCGCAGAACCGCTCACCGGCGTCGTACTCCTCGTTCGACGCTTCGGTGTATCTGCCCCAGTCGTGCGTCTGTTGGGGCGCGGCTGACCACGCTGGGGGCTTTGAAGACTCTCGTTCCGAGTCAGAGCTCGAGCTCGAATCGTCGCCTTCGCCTTTGTAGTGCTTTTTGATTTTATTTTTGAGCCAGCCCATGGGTTAATACTCGGAAAAAGACGATTGGTGGAGAGGGGGGGAAAGGTGAAAGGGGTTGGAGGCGAGCTTGTTTATGAGACCACCCGCCAATGGGACATTGTCGGGCGTTTGAGCTAACCGACAGTCTCAGTACTGCAGGGCTGTTGTCGATCGCTCTGAGATCGTGATGCCAAGCGCCAGGCGCCGACCCCAAAAGAGGCAAGGCGCCTGTGCGAGGGCAATGGTGTAGGCGGGCGGTGGTGGCTGTGCTACTGCTCACCCTTCTTTCACTCTCCTCTTCTCTCTCTCAAAGCTGAATCATTTAGCAGGCTGAGGGGAGTTAAGGATGCTCTTCTGTCCCACCTGTGCCAATCTGCTCGTCATCTCGGCTGAAACAGGGTACAACAAATGGGCGTGCAATACGTGCGCGTACGAGTTTCCCATCACTAAGCAGGTGCGCTAGAGTAGACCGCGTTTTTTTTTTTTGCTTCCGGAGTTTGACAATACGGGGGTTTGATCCTCTTTTTTTTAAAAAAAATGGGTGGTTGTGAACAGATGACGTCGCGGACGCACATGAAGAGAAAGGAGATCGATGACGTCCTCGGAGGTGAAGACCACTGGAAGCATGCGGATTACACCGATACGGGTGCGTCGTTTGAGAGACGATATACGCCCACAATTGGGCATTTTTCTCTGTACTTTTTTTCCGCTGACTGTCCCACTTCTACTGCTCGCCCCTTCTATCTCTGCAGCGACTTGCGACAAGTGTGAGCACACACGGGCGTACTTTTATTCTCTGCAAATCCGCTCTGCAGACGAGCCAATGACGACATGTGCGTCGAGATTAGTCTTTCGCTCCTGTGAAGACGGACGGCTCTATTTTGCTGACACTGCCACGGGGGCTCTATTCACTTTGCAGTTTTTAGGTATGTGCGGTTATTCGGTTCCCCCCCCCCCC
>JAZHGK010005621.1:0-23779 GCA_037855215.1 Waitea zeae
AAGGCTGGAATCCTGGAAAAGGCAGATGCGTGATCTACCCCTTTTTGCTTGCGGCCTATCTTAGTGGGGCTCCAAGTACATAAACCGAATGACGCTTTCAATGGCCCCATTCACACGCGCTTTCTTCCAGTTATCACCATCATGACTGACATTCTTGACGCTGCAACTCTCGAGACGATCTCACAACAAGAGGTTCTGAACTCCGAAAGGCAGAAGGTGCTTTTTGGTTCAATTTACCAGGATTCAAAGACAATTGTCATCTTCATTCGTACGTTCGTTGTCTCCTGGGCTTCGTACCTTCGTAATGCGCGGTGTTCTGACTTTCCTTCTCCAAGGACACTTCTTCTGCGGAGTATGTTTCTCTTACTACAAATTGTTGGCTAGTCGGTGCGCTCATGAATGCTTACTGGAACCACTCGACTTTACAGAGTTGTCAGGTGTGTGAATGAGGCTAACGTCTGCGCCTCGACCAGCTTAGACTCAGATTCTCCTTACAGGACTATGCGAAAGCGCTCGCTAAAGTTCCCGAAGATGCCCTGAAGAACGCGGGTACTTCTATAGTGCTCATCGGCTGTGGGGAGCCGGAGGCTATACCTTTCTATAGCAGTATGCACTACAGCTATACCAACAACCACCGTCTCACTTCCGGCATGTTTCGTCGCTTTTAGGGGAAACGGGCTTCAAAGGCCCTATATACGCAGACCCAAGCTTAAAATTATTTACACCCCTTGGGTTTGGTCACAGTACTACAGGTGGCCCTGCTGACGAACCGCGGAAAAGTTACGCAACAGGGAACTGGGCGCAGACCGCAGCGTCGTCGATATGGGTCAGTTCTCTTTGTTTAAATATATATATTAGGAGAAAGGTTGAATGTTGTCTTGTTTGGTCTTTCAGCTCGGGATGAAGAACCTCAATCTTGTGACGAAATCAGGACCTGTCGCACAACTTGGGGGAGATTTCATTTTGGGACCAGGTTGGTACATCAAACCCGCAGATTTGATGCTATTTTGATTCTTTTTCTTTGCTGGATACTTGACAGGAAATCAATGCACCTTTGGCTCACGTATGCGTCACACAGTAGACCGTAAGCTTCGCCCATTAGTATAGCAACAGAGTGGCGTAACTCATGCACTGTAGATGTGGAGGTTCCAGACCTTATGCATGCAGCTGGTGTGGCGTACCCTTGAGGCACACCTCGAGTTTAGAACACTATCTTCGCACCTGGCCTTTTGTACTTGAAATTATACACTGTATGCTTTGACTTTCAAAAATCGCCCATCCCATCATCATCATCAAGATCTCCAGACTGTATCTCCTTTGCAAGCTCTTTCTCGCGCTCTCGCGCACCCTCTGCAGCTGCGAGTTCCTTGCGATGCGCATTAAGCGGATAGCGCATTGCCTGATACGGAAAACTTGAGCAAACTGAACGAAAGCGATTTGAAAACAAGCACGCACCCTGACACTCTCGTTGTGCAGCTCCATACAGTACCCAATTCTCCGCGAGAACACGTCTGCAACCTCGTTTCCATAACCGCCTTTACCCCCTCCAGCGCCAGCACATTCCATCCAGCCCTTCTCGTGTACGACCTTCCCGTCGATGACGCCGTCACGGATGGCCTTTCCGACAATGTACTCCGCATCCTCCTCCGAGTCGAGGTGGAGCTTGCTCACTATATCACGCAGCGCGATGCGAGAGTATGAAAGGGAGAGGCGGCGCACGCCAGTCTTAATCACGTTCTGTCTCAGACGGGCGACAAGTGTGTACGTCTTATCGGCTTCGAACTGCGCCGCGTGTTTCTGTAGAGTACTCTGGAAGATAGACAAAGAGCCAGTTCGTACAGCTGCAAGGCAACACTGTGTCAGGCCGAAGATCACAGCGAAAAGATAAAGTTAAACACACCTTTGACAATCTCAAAGTATGACGTGAGTGCCTTGTCAAGCACAGGGTGACGGAAGATGCTGCGCTCAGGTATATCGCCCATAAGCAGCTCAACGACTACACTGAGTTTGTGTATCGCCTGGTAAAACCCTGGGGCAGTCTTCGCAGGTGGCGCGCGACGGATTGCCTGCTGGAGGTTTGCGTGTGCATCGGAGTAGTTAAGTTGTACCGCGCGGATGCGGCCGAGATAGTAGTGGTACCGCGCGTATTGCGGGTTCCCGGCGGAGGCGGGGAAGGAGGTCTTGCTCACAAGTTTGTCCGCCTGGTCGTAGAGCGAGTATTGGAGGTAAGAGCGGAGCAGGCGGTTGAGCAGCGAGGCGAGGGTCTCGTCGTCGTGGCGCAGAGAAGCAGTTCGCTGTGCGGCAAGGAAGAGTCTTCCCACAACACGAATCAGCTACTTTCGATAGATGGTAATGGTAGAACTCACGGTCGTGCATCCGCGAGCTTGCCGCTCAGTTCGTACGCGCGTTCGACGGCGTACCACACCTTTGCGGCAATAGGATCCATGCTGCGCCGATTGAGAGTCTGGATCTTCTCAACAGTTCCATTGGCAAGTTCGACGGCCCTGGGATATTCATCTTTAAAGGACAGGAGATGATGGATGAGAAGGAGTCTGAGATAGATCTCTGATTCTGGGACGAGTTCGATAGTTTGCAGGCCTTTGCCAGAAGCAGTCGACCCGGCGGGGGCAGGAGTTGAATCCACTTCCATACTCTTGCTAGCCTCACCCAAAGTGGGAACATAGGCGAGGAGTGCGTCTTTGGTTGCCGCATCTGTGATAATATAGAACGGGGATGTCAACATGCTAACTTTGGTCAATTGTGGAGGGTTAGACTGCAAGCGCACCCTTGGAATAAACATCCGAGATCACTTCCCGCAAGACGTCGTTGGTGAGGCGTTTGCGGAGAGCTGTCAGGGATCGCAGCACACGATGAGTGAAGCGCGGCTCCAGAGTCGACACACCGCGCTCGATGAGCGCAAGATTCCCCTTGATCTCAGCGACTGGTGTGGGTGGTGGAGGAGGCGCCGCCTTGTCCTCCTTTTTCTCAGTGTCAGCTGCCGGTGCAGAGTCATTCGCTTTCATTTCGACGTCGGCCATGGCGATGAGTGTTTAAGGAGCAAGGACGGCGGGAAGCAGGGGGTTAGCGCGAGACGCGTCAGTCGACCGACGCGTAAGTGGACGCGTGATGCATGTGTCACGGTAGCGTGACAGTGTTCCCTCGGAAGCAAAATCAAAAAGACGCACAACTCATCTCCGTAGACTTTCCGAGTTGACATCACTTGGACGTCACACCCACAACCACACTCTCATAAACGCAAATCGAACACGATCAACAGAGCTCACTTTATCCAAATCCTTATATTCAACGGGACTCTACTATGATCTAAGCTAAATGACATAAGGTTCCACCTGGCCACACATCGGCAGCAAACCCACTGTGGTGGTGCCACATATCACTCGCACCACCTTACAAATCTTCGGTCGGCGATGTGTTGGTCATCAAGAAAGTTCCCAGCACGCAGGTAAGCGGGCGGCTCAGAAATACACTTCTCCCGGCCGTTGGCTCTTGCACTAGTGATATGGCGAATCTGATGGGCTCTGTAGCGTCATCATAAGGCAGCATCCGATCGGTATAATTACAATCAACCCATGATCAGGCTGTTCCCACATCTTGCTCTTCGACGCTTTTCCACCCGCATCATGCCTGAGACATTGACTCTTTACACCGCAAAGGTTGCTTGTGACTATATTTGGCATACATTTTTCACATTTACTAACGCATTTTTTTTCTCTACCAGATTTGCCCCTTTGCTCATCGTGTGCGTGTCTGGGATAGTATACGTCAAAAAAGACAGACATCACTGACAAGTCGTTAGACGGAGATTGCCCTTGAGGAGGCTAACGCTGAATATAAAAAGTACCAAATCGACCTCAAGAACAAGCCCGTATGGTATGCGCCTAAGGTCAACCCAGCCAGCAAAGTAAATATTTAGTTAATTGCCATTCATTAAACTGTTTCTCACTCTGCATGTTGCCCCATTTCAGGTTCCAGCAGTTGCATACGGTGGCCCAGACGTTCCCCCGGACCAGCCCTCCGAGCAGAGCACAAAGATAGCGGAATCACTGTATGCAGCTTCACACGTGCGAGAGTGCTTCGGTTTGAGCTCATCGTAACGTTTCTTTTTAACCATAGGATCTTGGTTGAATTTGTGGCCGACCTCTATCCTGAATCGAACATCCTGCCGAAGGATCCGGTGCAGCGCGCCAAAGCTCGCTTCTTCGTCGACGCCGTCTCGACCAAGTACGTCCCCGCCAACGCGGCCTTCAGCTACCGGGGAGAGCCGTACACCGTCATTCTGGAAGCCGTCGAGGCCATCCAGGCGCTGCTCCCCGAGAACGGCAAGTGGGCTCTCGGAGACCAGTTCTCGGTCGCGGACATTGCGATCGCGCCGTTCCTCGGCCGCGGGGAGATCAACTGGGCGAATGAGTTCGTGCCTAACCGCGGCGACGGCGCGAAGATCCTCGAGGCGCTCAAGAGCCCGAAGTACGCGCGGTTCTGGCAATATTACCAAGACCTCAAAAGCCGCCCGAGCTTCAAGAAGACGTTCGATGAGGTACGGAGAATGTGTCCTAATTACAAGCGCTTACAGCCAGACATTAATTTGCTTTCACAGGAGTATTTGGTCAACGAGCTCCGTCAGCGCCACCTTGCGTCGAAAGTTTCGGCCAATCGCTCTTAAACTTTGTAACATGAATTTGAACTTAATGTAATGACTGTGATTTTCGAATACGCTGTAGCAGCTATTTGAGTAGCAGTGCACATAATACTCGTAAGCAAAGCTCGGAATTGAATGTTCGGTGTGATGATGAATCATGATGTGTTGATGATGATATAATGTTGAACATGCCGCGGGATTCCACCGTTTTCGAGATCGTTCTCCGTCCGACTGGCAGTGTTTGTCATCCACGTCGCCCACATCCATGCCCGGTCGGGTCGGGTCTGCCGCTTGCTTACTTCACTGCGCCCGCACTTGGCAACTGCTCTTGCCTACCGCACCCCTCCCACATACCTCCCTCTCGCTTACACCCTCTCAGCTCTCGTTCCGCCCCCCTCTCGCGACATCGACGATCATCTCGCAAGCATGTCCGACGCCCGTGGGATGCCGCTGCTGAGCGGACCTCCGACTCTCCCGCCGCCCGTGCTCGACGAGAGCTGCCGGAAGTGCAACAAAGATCTCAAGGGCCCCATGAGCACCTTGTTCGCTCGCGAGAGGAGGTGCAACCATTGTGGTGAGCACGCGCGCGCGATGAGCGTCCGTACGAAGAAGGCACGCCTGACGACAATGGCGCAGGTTACATGTACTGCTCGTCGTGTGCGCCCTACACGGCTCTCATGCCCCGCTCTGGATCGTCTGGGGGCTACGACGCCGCTCCCGTGTGCTCTTCGTGCATAGAGGTTCTCAACAGTACGTTGGCTCTCTGCCTGGTGCCTCTCTGCTCACCGAGACTGACACAGTCCCACTCGATAGTCACCGCCGCTGGCCGGACACAGCTCAAGAACTACACAGCAGCGAGGTTGAAGCAATACCTAGAAGCGTACAACATCAAGCATAGCAACGTCTTGGAGAAGAGCGACCTTATCGATATTATCATCAAGGCCAAGGTATGCCAGGCAACACACTTTGATTCCAACATGACTCATAACTCTTATGCTATTTCAGGGCTCAAATGGCTGCTTGCCCAAGCAGAACGAAGAGTACTTCCGCAAACATTCTGTACCATCCGCACAAAACGGCCGCCCTCGTGGATTCTTCGAACGCACATTCGGCAATGCCCAATCCCCACCTCCTGCCACCGCTCCACGAAGCACACAGCGCACCGTATCGCACGAGTTCCTTCGCCCCGACCTCGCAGGGATGAACGATGGCCCAGAACAGCAGCAACAGCAGCAGCAACAATCACAACCGCGCCCTCGCCAGAACCAGGCCCCTCCGCGACCCTCGTCACAGCCTCCCCCACAACAACGGCGAACACCCCCGCAACACCACCCCTACCCGCGCCCGCCTCAGCCGCCCCGTCCTGCCAGCTCCGCACCGCGGCAGCCTCCATCCGCTCCCCCACGTCCGCCCCCCTCCCCACCGCCGACGCTCGACCAGCTGCTCGACATGCCGACCGAGCGCATCCACGCCCTCTCCATCTCGCAGCTCAAGGCCGCGCTCTTCGCCGCGCACGTGCGCGCCCCGCCGCAGGCGCTCGAGAAGGCCGACCTCGTCGAGCGCGTCCTGGCGGTGATCGAGGACGAGCGGAAGCGGCGGGAGCGTGAGGCGGCTGCGCACGCTGCGGAGGAGGAGGCCGCACGGGAGGCGGCGCGGCGCGCGCGGGAGGCGCACGAGCGGCAGGAGCGCGAGCGCGAGCAGAGGAGGGTCGAGGCGGAGAAACTGCTGCGCGAGAAGCGAGAGGCGGCGCAGGCGCGGCAGGCGGACGCGGACGTCGAGCATGCCGCCGGGGTGCCGTTGCCTGAGGACGAGGTGGAAGAGGGAAGAGAGGGAGGCTCAGTCCCTCACGCGAGGCCGACCCCGAAGGCTGCTGCCCCGCCACCTCCACCGCCTCCTGCAGAACGAACTGGTTTGTGTGTGATTTGCCAGGACGAGGAGGCTTGCATCGCCGTAGTGGACTGCGGGTACGTCTCCACTGGTCAATCTGTTTCCTTGCTCCGAGATGATTGACGGTATTCCTTTTTTTCTTCTCCCAGGCACATGGCTATGTGTCGTGAATGCGCAGATCTCATCATGGCCAGCTCCCGCGAGTGTCCGCTTTGCCGGACTCGAATCGTGACCGAAGCTCGCTTATTGAGGATATTTAAGACGTGAAGCTCCACAAATGCTGCACCCCGCCTACTTACTATCACCGCCGATTCCCGTGTATTCCCTTCTCTTTTGCCCTTGCTTTCAAATATATTCAGCTTTTAGGCTTGTAGAATAATTCGGAATCTGCCATCGTGTACTTATATAGCGATCATTCACAATATATCAATAGTTGTTTTGCGCGTATTCGTGTCAGATTTCCTTTGAAAGCCCACGGCCGTTTATCGGGGTCTATGCGTGAGGCCCCACGAATTTAGCGCCCGTAGAAGGTGTGCTCAACCTTGCCTGACTCGACAAGCTTTCCGCTACTTGTCCTCATTGCTCATCCATCAATATTTAACCTCAAAAATTACAGTACAGACTCAACTGCTTGCTCTGAGACAATACTTGGATACCTGCTTCTGCTGTTTTTTTTTTTTTTTTTTTTTTTGAAAGATGTCATATGGATACTCTGATCGCCGCCATCCCCACACCCATGGCCCGCCGGCCAAACTCCCCATACCAGACATGCGACTGGAAACGACCTTCTTGCGCAACATAAAGCCTTTCATTCATTCAAGTGAAGCTGGGACGACTATAGAGTGGGGAAAGGTGGCATGGATCGCGATCCGAGATACTATCATCAGTCCTTTGCTCTTGTGCGTGTTCTCTCTTCCCACATTCTCCCAGGTGGCTGACGTAGCTATCCTACCTCTATGTAATCTAACCACAAACCATTACCAATTTTTTTTTAAAAAAAAATCGTCGCTGTCTCAATACTTTACGGCCGCTCTTACGGTGTCCTCGCCTCAGTGGCACGGCTGGAGCACTCTTTGCGCCCCTCTGGAAGTCGTTCTCTTCGTCGGTCGGGACGAAGACGAGACTCGGGAGGGGATCTTCTCGAGAAGGGGGTGGGATCAGTGCTTTGCGCAAGTGGCTCGGCGAGATCACAGGGAATACTAGCGGCGTTCGCTCAGCTAGATGAACGCTTTTATGTGGTTCGTAACATATCTCTGTTCATGGACAGCATCTGCTAATTCCAACAGACAGTGTGCGTTTAGTCACACCAGAATGTCTTGGCCCCTTTTGTGGCACTATGCGCTACCATATGTATACTATTCAATCGGCTTGACACTAAACTCTGCCCAGTCGTTGACCCACATGTATCGTGAGAACAGCACATACAAATGTCTGAACCACACCAGCTGCGACTGATGTGCGCGCATGGCACGATGGGCGGTCAGATATTCCGTCGGCGACGAGACGACTGTGCTCGGAATCCCAAACGGCCTTTCCTCCTCATTTTTTAATATCAACAGTCGGCTCAAAAGGGTGCGGAGGTGTGTGAGTGCGTTTGCGTATGCGGCGGCCAGTGGGCCGACGTATTTCGGAACGAGTGGGACGGTTAGGAGCGTGAGGACCTTGAGGCGGTTGAGTGGGTCGGACTGGAGGCGTGCGGCGCCGAAGGGGATAGATTTGTGGTTGGGATGCGAAGAAATCCCGTGCTCGTCGAAAGTCAGGATCTGTTTCCCAAAAGCGTCAAGCAAAACGCACGCTTATAAAAAAAAATTAAAAAAAACAAGCCCGCGGCTTACCAATGAGATGTCGTTGTCCACTACGAACGGCCTCGTTACCGACGCGATCAAAGCAGGATCCCACGCCGCCGTGAAATTGTCTTGCAGACCACTTGGAAAGGAAGCCGATCAGATGCCAGAGCAGAGGAGGCCGAGATAAATTCTTCAAACCACACGTACGGGTGGTCGATCGCCCAACGTTTCCCTTCGGGCACGCCAAGCACGTCGAGACTGCGCTCGAGTTCGTTCCTGCGCTCCGACCCCAGTCCGTCCGCGTTTCCGACGGACAGACACAGCGAAAAGACGTCGACGCCCGCCGCGCGCAACGCGAGCACGGTCGGCGCGAAGAACATGCACTCGTCGTCCGGATGTGCGGTCAGCAGGAGGACTCCTCGGGGGAGGTCCTGGGTTCCCAGGCGTCCATCTCGGAGCGCCGTCGACGTAGAGGCAGGCAAGAGGATCAGGGCGATTAGAGCGACGAGACACGAGAGCCAATAGCCTAGCAACTGAAGTTTGGGCATGGAAGACTCTGAGCAAACGCCGAGGGCGCGCTTCTTCCCCCCCGCAGTCGCGGGTGATCGGAGTGGCGGGCACCGGTCGCGTGCTTCTTCGATTTCCATTCGAACGACCGTGGCCACTGCGCTTACGAGCCACCACCAAGCCCTAGCTCCGGCCACCGGACACTTTTCTACGGCGCGTAGACTTTCGATACAATCGGTTCAGGTCGGGAGCTGAGTCAACAAGGGCTTTCCGCCAGCTCCGAATCAGATTAGTCTTGATCCTAAATCTAAGCCTATGTGTTGCTGGCACTCCCCTTTGCACTCATCGAGTCAACTTCCTGCATCGGGATGGATCGGGTGTTGCAAGGGATCGGGGAACCCGACGATCACGTACATCTTTTCATTAAGTGTGCGAGATATCGCAACCGACTGCCACAGTCCCATCATTCTTGTGCATCATCTTCGCCTTCTCCAATGCCTGATATCCCCGTATGTACCGGTAACGACCGTCGCTTTATTGTCGAAACCTAACGAGCCCAAATCTACCTGGTTCCTTCCTGCACTGCTCTCGTGCTACGCAGACTGTATTTACTGGGGCGGGCTGCCTACCGGATTCTGCAACTGCTGCTTCACAAATCACCGAACGCTGCTGGGCGCAGTAATATCGGCACTTTGACGATTCTGGGGCGAATACAGATAACGGTAAGTGCACAAAGAGAACGCACCCGTTTGGAATGGTCTATACCAGCTATCTGAGATTTACTTGTTCGCATGTCTGCATGCTTTGTCTCCTATCGCTGAAGCAGAACCAGTCACAAGAGCCACGCCGCAAATTAGTGTATTAATGAAGCTGTCTCAATTATAGTACGCATACTATAACTGATACTACGATATCTCAACTGCGCGATCCACCTCGACAGTCCATAGAGAAGAAAAACAAAAAGAGAAAGCGACCCCGGCGTCGACCGAAACGGGAACTCAATCATCGAGATATCTCGTCCATATGGCGGGTTCGTGTGTGGAGCCATATCATACCATAAATAGAAAGCGCATGAAAGCAATGGAGAGTCAGTGTGAGAAACATGAGAAGACGTAAACCGTGTCATCGTTCCTGATCCTTTAGGGGGGGGCTATAAGCCAGATCCTTGAGGTCGCTGCTTGCAGTAGTCCCGCTCGTGGCGCTGGCAGTCCGTCTTCCTGCTGAAATACTTGCCGCAGAGCGAGCACATGAACCTCTTCACGCCGTAGTGCGAGGTGATGTGGCCTGAAAAGCAACGGCTTAGTCGACACCAGTCCGAGGTAGGGAGCCCAAGGCCTCACTTGTCAAGTTGTGGCGCTTCGTGAACGTCTGTCCGCATATCTCGCAGACGATGGCGGGCGCCGTCGATCGCACGGAGCCAAACCTGGGTCGACGGCGACGTTTGATTGATGCCTCCAGCTTTGTGTCGGACGCGACCTTGTCCTTCACGATGGCCAGGCCTTCAGGCACATCAGCAGTGAAAGTACTGCTGCGTTGTGATGACCTGCGATGCGTGTTTTTTTTGTTTGTTTGTATTCAGTACCAGGCTGGCCAGGGAACGGTGCTAGAGACAATAAGCCACGCACGAAGCTGCGGGCGCCGGGTGTGTCCCCAGCGGCACCTCGATGTGAACGGACGGCAGTGCGGACATGATGGTCGAGTACACACCACCCAACGAAGAGGGAAGGTAGTCCGGCTCAGGAGTGGGTATCAGAGGTGGTTGTTCCTGTACTGCAGGCATTCCTCCCTGACGGGTGACTGGGAACCTGGGACATGTATGTGAGTGTCGGAGGGATGGATCAGGCCTCCAGGGCTGATGAACATAGTCACCCAGTATAGACCGACACGTCTGGAAGACACCTGGCGTCCCATTCAGCGGCCGTCATCCACGCGTGAAAAACGAAGCAGACACGCACTCATGGCAGAAGACAATGGGATTGAGCCCATTGTAGGGAGTCGTGTGTCCGCACACAAAGCACGGTTCCATCGAGTAAAAACTAGATCGGAGGAGAGGGGGGGGGGAACGGGGAGGGGGCGAGATGCGTCTCCGAGAAATGCCCACGGCCCGCTGGTTTATATCCATCCAGGTCGCGTTTCAACAGCTCGTTGCGGTCCACAAAGCAGTTTGAACTGGCTGGTTCTCACCACTTCCCTCGGCGGCAGTACCCCGATCAGCGCACCCATTTACATTTACACCGTCTCAAGATGGACGAGAGACCGTCCGTGGAGGCGGAGGCCACCTCGGGGGTGGCGGTGCTCTCAAGGGGCCGCGTGCCTCTGAGTCGGGAAGAAAGGCACCGGAGGGGGGGGGCACTCATCTTTCCCAAAGTTGCCGAGTCATGGCATACTCTGCCGCAGCACGTGAAAAGTGAACTCTCATCTGAGGTGTACGGAATGGGCGTACATAGCCTTTTTGGAGCGTCCTGGACCAAGAGGTCATATCGCCAGTGAGGGAGAGGCAGATGGTTGTGCGATCGCCCAGCGAAAAAGAAATGCCGCCTGTGAGGGGGCGTCTTCGTGTGAACCGCAGTGCGGATGGCTCAGCTTTGATGAGCGACCTGCTGAAAATGATAAGCGATGCAGAAACCCAAAAAAAAGAAAGGCTGTGCTGAAGGTAAGAGGAACGTAATTTTCAAAGTTTTGAATTGACAAAGCCGCCAGAGTCAGGTGGCAAGGACGGTCGGCCTTTGCTGTTGGTTGCCTCTTTCTCCTCGGACAGCGACAGACCGAGAGAAGTACCGCTAGCGAGGAAGGTTGCGCAGAGACAGATACGGCTGCTGAGAGGTCGAGCGACAGTGGTGGAGCTGAATGGATTGACCTCAACTCAGCGTTGTGCCGGTGACTCCACACCTCCGGCAGTTTGAGAGCCGACGGTGCCAGTCAGATGAACTTATCGATGACTTGAAGAAGGGGGGGGGGGTTGCCAATAATAGACGCGACACGAGCCAGAATGCCAAAATTAGAGAACTGTGTCGAAGATAATCACTAGTCTGTTCTGTTTGCCTGGACACAGACGGATTGCAAACAGCTCGGTAGAGACTCAGCGAGCAAAGCGACAAGACTCTGTGGCTGCACCCCCCCGCAGCGGCGGCGTGGTGGGGATACGCCAAGGAAGACTTGACAGCTTCTGCCGCTCGATGGAGCTCTCGGAGCTTCGGATATTCTGTTCGCGCTTGCCTCTTCCGGTCGCGAAGGACGTCATGGCATGCACTGGAGAGAAACGACTATTGCACGCTTATTCCGTTACCACCACAATCGCCAAGTCCTGCACGCGCTCTTCTCGTCCGAGAGGGCAGCCCTCTGTCCATACTGTCCACGATGAGCGACTCCTCAAACTCTAACCCCTCAGCAATCGCGGATGCAGAGAACAAGAATACCAGCACGTTTATCGGAGCTCTCGTATTCAACTCGAGTGCGTCTCCTGCTCCCGCTCGTCGTCGCTTATTCACAGCCACCTTCCTTTCAGCTCTGTTCGCCATCCAAATTGTCGCGTTCACCGTCCTGCGGCCCAAACTCCGCTTAATTTACGAGCCACGCTCTTTGTTGCCTCTGGAAAAGTGCGTCCACAGCGCACAGACTTTCCTACCTCTACTGACTGCATGTCATCAGCAAGCGACAAGAGCCATTGCCAGGCAACTTTCTCAAATGGCCTGTAGCACTCTACAAAGCAGACTACACGCAGGTCAAGAGACTGAATGGGAATGATGCCTACTGGTTTTTGAGGTGCGCTCCTCCTATTATTAATTTTTTTTGACGGGGAGAAGAGGAAGTTCTAATACCAATGCCCCAAGGTTTTTGCGCATGCTCATTCGCATCTTCGTACCAATCTGGTTCTTTTCCTGGGCCATTCTGCTTCCGGTCAACAGCGTCAATACGAGCGTTCCCAGCCATTCCGGGCTTGAGCGATTCACCTTTGGCAATATCGCGCCCAACAGGCAAACGCGATTTGCTGCACACATCATCCTCACCTACTTCTTCACGTGTAAGTCGCCAGCGAATATCCCTACGAGGCGTCTGACATCTGTGGCTCAGTTTGGGTCTGGTACAACATTCGCTACGAGATGCGGCACTACGTGCAAAGTCGCCAGCACTATCTCGTCGACCCCGCGCACTCGGTCATGGCGCAGTCGCGAACCCTCCTCATCACCGGCATTCCGGCCAGATACCTCACCGAACGGCAGCTGTTCAACCTGTTTTCTTACCTCCCTGGCGGTGTGGAGCAAGTCTGGTTGAACCGCGACCTCCAAGAGTTGCCTGAAATTTACGAAGCTCGCGAAGGCGCGTGCAAGACGTTG
Organism: Waitea zeae; assembly: GCA_037855215.1. Classification (NCBI taxonomy): domain Eukaryota; kingdom Fungi; phylum Basidiomycota; class Agaricomycetes; order Corticiales; family Corticiaceae; genus Waitea; species Waitea zeae. The sequence continues at coordinate 13,173 of JAZHGK010005621.1, forward strand.
GAGTCGGCAGAGACGGAGCTTTTGAAGATGGCGACGAAGAGGCATTTCAAGGACGCGAAATCCAAAGGGGGCGACGACAAGTATGGGAACAAGCGTCGTGAGGAGCATGCCATGCAAGAGCGGAACGGCACCCGTCCGCTTACCTCTGTCAGCGTGCATTCGAACATTGACGACGCCGAACGTGACGTCGCGTTGGCGGAGAAGCTCGTGCCACGTGAGAAACGCCCCACTCACCGCCTCAAACCGATCTCGTGGCTGCCCTTTGGGATACCCTTCGTCGGAAAGAAAGTCGACTCCATCGAATGGGCGCGGGAGGAGATTGCGAGGTGCAACAAGATTCTGGAGAAAGGTCGGGTGCAGTGGAGGAAGGATATGTTATCGGATAATGACAGTTCGGACGACGTATACAAGCCACTCAATTCGGCCTTCGTCTTGTTCAACCAGCAGATTGCAGCTCATCTCGCTCTGCAAGCCTTGTAGGTGTCTTCTCATCTTGCCATCAGCTTGATGCTTATGAGTTGGCGCAGGTCCCATCATGAGCCCTACCGAATGTCGGGAAAATACTTGGAGATCTCCAGAGAAGATGTGATATGGAGCAACCTTGGGCTGAATCCGTACGAACAGCGAGTTCGGGGAGCCATCAGCCTGGCGGCTACAATCGGCCTCATCATTGCTTGGTCTTTCCCTGGTATATATTTGTCTTTTTTATTGATGAGAACATATGCTAAGGCTCATTTAGTTACTTTCGTTGGTGCTGTTAGCAATCTGGCATCTCTATGTAGCGAAGTTAGCTGGCTAGCTTGGGTGTGTAGAATGCCGAAACAGATTTATGCTGCCGTCAGTGGTATCCTGCCACCAGTCATGCTCGCAGTGTTGATGCTACTTTTGCCCATCGTATTACGTCTACTGGCACAATTCGAAGGGATCCCAAGTCGTACGGGAGTGGAGCTTGCACTCATGAACCGCTTTTTTGGGTTCCAAGGCACGCTGCTTCTGTTCTAATTGTGACTTGGCGAACAAGCAAAAGCTGACTTCCGGCGCCAGTCATTCATTCCTTCCTCATCGTCACGATCAGTTCCGGTCTCATCGCCGCTGTCCCTCAGCTTGCCAAGGACCCGACGAGCGTGCCGAATTTGCTTGCGCAGAAACTCCCTGCTGCTTCCACTTTCTTTTTGACGTGCGTTATGCTTCCGACGATTGCCAAGGTAGACATGCACTAATTTCGCCCCATTCCAGGTACGTTATACTACAAGGACTGTTGGGTACCTCGGCCGGTTTCTTGCAGGCGGTTCAGCTGATATTGTACTACGTCAAGATTATACTACTAGGTAGTACGCCCCGATCTGTATATGACATTAAATTTGGGCCTCGAACAGTCAATTGGGGGACACTTTTCCCATCAGTTACTCTATTGGTCGTAATTGGTGTGTGCAAAGACTTTCAGATCCGTCGGATTCATAGCTAACATGTATTTCAGCACTTGCCGTGAGTTATCCCCATTAATCTAAATAACGTTCGGATCCTCGGGTTGACAAGCATATTTTTGACAGTACTGTATCATTAGCCCTATCATTTCAGGATTAGCGTGCACAACCTTCTTCTTGTATTACCTTCTATACAAGTACCTTTTCCTGTGGATCTTCCAGATGCCACCATCGGAAGATACAGGAGGGTTGTTCTTTCCGAAGGCGATCAACCATATGGTAGGTGAATGCTGTGGTCAGTTTCTGAATCAGTACTCACAGTGATTACGCAGTTCGTTGGGTTGTACGTTCAGGTAAAAGCTCGGAGAACCGCCATCATCCTATTTGTCCTAATTTGATCACATTCCAGCATATTTGTTTGGCCGCATTGTTCTTCCTCGCTCGAGATGAAAAGAATAATGCATCAGCCATCCCGGAAGGCGGCTTGACAATTGCATTGTTGATTCTTACGGTTCGGACCCGCGTAAATCAAGTTGGTTGACGGCAGGCTCATATACTACCATTTTCCATTCAGGGTGCTTTCCATCTTGTCATCCGCGATTCATACGGCCCGCTGATCACGGCACTTCCTCTTACGCTCGCGGACAAGACGTACGGCTTGCGTAAGGACGAGGCCGCCAGGGGCACACCCAGCTCACCGGGCATCATTCATGAGCAGGAGCATGGGGAATTGCAGCCCAATGTCGAAAAGGCCGTCAATGCGGATGCGATGGTGGCCAATGCCGCTGAAGCCGAGCACAACAGCGCGCCACCAACTCCCACCGCCGCCGGAGGGCTTTCGACAGGAATCAATCGCCCAACTGACTCTATGCTCGCTCGACGAAAGAGCAGTCGGGATACGCAACATACACTAGGGGCGCACGAGAAAGACATCGGAGAAGAGGGTACGACAGCGAGTGTGCTCAATGAGCCTCCCGCGGACGTAGTTGAGGATGAACCTCCGACCGACTTCACACACCCTGCTGTTGGAAAACGACAGCCAACAATATGGCTACCTGTCGATCCACTTGGATTGATACATGATGAGGAAGCTGCTATTCGTGCTATGAACATCGATGTGTCCACGGAGGGTGCAATTATGGATCAAAAAGGACATGTCCATATTTCGGCGGCGCCTCCGGACATAGAGTACCAGTGAGTGAGTATGAGTCTGGATAAGCAGAAACACCACCATAGACATATTGCCGGTTTCAAACCAATCACCTGGACACTGTCTGGATCTATGCACTTCATGTATGTTACTTAACTACGCCTGATAAATGACAAGCAACACAGTAATCTTCGACTAATTTCCGAAGAGATGGACGAGCGTCAAGTCACCGGAGGCCCAACATCAACAACCATCTAAATCAAGCCGCTCAATGGGGATAAGGAACATTGTGGCCCAGAGTTTGTGCGTCGAAGTCAAGAGACCAAACTACTTCCCCAAGGGGATAAACGTTCAGTGCACCGACGAGGCGGCACCACACTAGGATAAGTTGCGCTTGAGACAACTCGCTTTGCTCAGCAAATCCACAGATATTCCCAATCGCCTCAATGTCTAGCAACCTCGAGCCAGTGTCGACTGTTGTAACCTTTACAACTGGCGTTCTTGCGCCTCAGACAATTCGCGCGGAACTTCACGAGTTGCAGAAGGCCATCTTATGCAGAAAGTAAGTTTATTCACCGTCTCCGTGTTTCGTCACTCAATTCTTCTCAAACATTACTTTTGATCGCATTGTTGCATTCGTCGTCAAGGTCGGGAACTTACGACAGACGAACCCTCGACCCCCCTCCGGTTTTGCAACTCAAACTCTTCAGAGTTACTCAAAGCCAGAACGGAGAGTTTGTTGAGTCAGAGATCAACTACGAGTAAGCAAATACATAAGAAGCCGCTTCCTAAGGATTTGTGGCTTTAACTAACGACAACAATAGGACATTTTTCTATCAGGGATTAGTTTGCCATCTCGAGATATTTGCAAGTCTTTTCTTAATCTATAAAATCATCCTGAATTCTAACTAAAATCGTTTACTCAGGATGCGGAAGACCCTGAAGGGCCGGATGGTAACCGCACAACTGAACTGGGAGGCGAGCGGTTTGTATCAGCGAGTGCTCTCCAGAATTCGCAGGGTTCGATGTACCTACTCTTTGTCTTTGGTGTAAGTGACCTTAGTAAATTTTTATCTCCTAAATTTATTAGCTCACACACAAATTTACAGAACGTGTCGATTTACAAAGAAGGCACCTATATCCCGCGTTTCTCTTGCTACGATCTCCTTTCCACGGCTGGTTCAGACAGACGTCCTTGTCTTGCCCGCAACTCGGGCGGTGCGTTCACCGTCTATCCGACGAAAGCTTGTCCACGGCTTCCCCCCTCCACTGAGCTCACTCGAGTAAGTGTTTTTCTATTATATACTCCCTTGCTGCATCCTGACATCGCCACTGTAGTACCTCGCCCGTGCTGGTGTACGCGTCAATACTCGCCAAGGTATGTATAGCCTCATATCCTTCAAGGACTCAAATCTCAGAGGTGAATTAACCACAATCCTTTGAAAGATGCAGCCACTGCTCGCCTAAGGGCCAACGCCACTGGGGACGGCGTCGTCGTGCAGGATGGCGATTATAATGCTGACGGCAACGAGCAAGAGGAAGCAGAGTAATTCTTCATACAGTTTACGCGAAGAGATTGTGCGAACAGCTTCAAGCCCCCTCAGTTCCGATCAAGTTTACTATTCCCTGAAGCCTGTGCTAGTGTCTCTTATACTTCAAAGCGCCACTTACTATCTACCAGTGTTTAGTATCTTCTTAATTTTGAGTTAATTAGCTCTGTTAGTACATGGACACGTTTTCAAATAGTCTTCTTGTGTTGTGGCCTACTATCTATAACGTTGCATGTTGTCCGCTGATACCTCCAAATATACCATCGTGTCAACGTTCTCAACTAGTCTAGGCGTATCCTGTTGATATCAAGTTGTCTGCGAAGATCATAAACACAGCTCGGCCCATCATATCCCGCCGCCATAAAGCGCCACCAGTGGAGAAGGCTCAATTTAATGTGGCGCACTTAGACGACCAGGGTCCAGTGGAGCAAAGCAGCCCATTAAGTTGCGTCACTTAGGACTAATTGCCTTCATCGAATCAGACGATGCTAAAAATCAACCGTAACACAAACCAAAAAACCTTACTGTTCATAGCAATACCATTATATGCTCGAAAGTAAGTCGCGTAGATAATAAGGTGCCAAGACCCAAGAGACATCCAACCAATTGGGCTAACCGTCGATATAACATTACGTGCCACCTCATCGTGATCAGTGTAAAACAAACTGTATACATAATTTTCAAACCATTTGGTAACTGTTTTACACAACCTCAATGGATTGCATAAACCGTTCGAGCGCAGTCGAACGAATATGTCGCAAACGTGTTGCCTCATCCACCACAGGCTTGCCTGTATGCGTTGCCTGAGCCTTATTTACCAGCGTTTCAGCGATAGCGATTAGACAGGAAAACGAACTAGGCTCACCAAAGCCAAAGGTCTTACTGCATCGAGTCTGTTCACCAGACCAGCGCTCATTTCTGTTAGCGCCGCTAGATGCCTCGGGTCGCTCTCACAGTTATCCAACACCTCCGGAAGAAGTGTCAGTAACTTCGGTACGCTACGACAGAGCTCGTCCAGCTCGTCGTTCTCAGCTGCGTCGGGCACTGCATCGCCTGCTTCAATTATGCTATGCCGTAAGGCGGGTAGACGGGTCATCGCGTGGGCGTAGTCAAGGTACGCCTAGTTGTTAGTCGATGGAAATGGTCAAAATAAGAACAGTCGCTTTACATAGGAAGTAGACACACCTTGCCCCGAGTTTGCCAACCTTCAACTGCATGAGCTGGAATACGCTCGAGTAACTCCCTTAGCAAGTCGAGATCCTGTCTGATCACAGCCTCTGGTGCTAAGTCCCGTACCACAATAGCATGTGCAGCGTCATGGAGCCCTGCGGCAGAGTAATGTTCGTAAGCGGCATAGAGGTCGGAGTTGTCGAGAGCGTGGATCGCCTATATAGAATTAGTTAAGCTAGTGGGGCATGGTGGACGATAAAGGGACATACTTTGGCTTCCTCAACCCATGCCATAGGAATTTTCAGGCTGCCTACCAAACCACGGGTTACCCAGTCATCAAGGAGGGAAGCATTCCTCGTAAGTAGATCCTTGATCGCTTTTTTCCTCCTGCAAGTACGTTAGTTGCTTCCTCCTGAGCAGCTCGCGATTTCATACCCAAGCGGTCCCTCAAGATGTAACAGCACGAACACAGCTTCCTGAAGCATACCCTGCTCCTCCAACTGGTGCGCATACTGGCTGGCCAACAGGTCCGCAGAGGCACTATAGCCTTCCACCTCTTCGCCGTCATACTCGACTGGGGACTCACGATCGGATAAGTCCTTGAAATGCATACTCCTCGATAACAAGATATAGAGATGCCATGGGAGGCTGACGTCTGAAGGTGAAGGCGAAAAAGATGACGGAGTAAGCGCTTCAGACAAGGAAAAGTCCGGATCCGAGAAAAGCCGTATAAGGGCGAACAGGGCATCTGGGGGCCCACCCTCCACCTTCCTCCATGGGACCGTGGAAGCATTTCCTTCAATGTACCAGGGAGCAGGCTTGGCCGTTCCACGCACACCCTCGTCTAAAGCATCCTGGTACTCTCTCCACACGGCCTCGAGTGGTTCGTCCATCGGCACGGCGTACCATAGATACAATCCAAATACACGTTTCCAGTCCAAACCCTCCGCAATGACTAGATCGTCGCATTTCTCAGGCCCTAGACCTCCAGAGCCAGGCAGCACACCAACAATGCCCGCTAATAATGCATACACTCGGCGCGTGTCTTCGTCGATGTGTGTGTCAGCCTTCTGAGACCGCCATATCTCAAGTTGCGCCTCGATCTCCGCACGAAAACTGGCATCTCCGCCTATCTGGGCGACGAGAGTGGCAAGGTTTGGGGCACCACCATCCATGGCTACACGTGCTGCGCGGGCGACTTGATACCCGCTCAAATGAGTGAGTACCGTACGCGCGACGGGCGCGAGGGGTGATTCTCGCAGAGCAGATTCAACGGTGGGTGCAACGGCGTCTCGGAGCCAGGCGGAAAGGGCCCGTCGGCGCAGGATGGGAAGCATACGTTTTTCCAGGTCTTCTGGGCCAGCAAATGGAAGGGGATCGAAGAGCGCATGACCAAGGCGATAGAGAGACGCTTCTAACGATCTGTCGGAAGGAGGGAAAAGGTTGGCAAAGGAGCTGAAGTTCAAGTCGGAAGAGGGAGTGGCAAGCGGGACGCCATCATAGTCTGGGGCAATGGGAGTATGAGCGAGATGATGCTCCAGAAGCTTGAGGAAATGTTGGGTTTGAGTAGATGAAGGGGAGAAAAACGGCGTAGAAGTAAGATTTAAGACAGATGTATTGGCGGTTGTTGTCCTGGAGACTGTCTGTTAGATACACGTCTGGAAGGGTAAATGGAAATTGTGAATACTCACTTTGTCGTACTAGGCGCACATAATTGTCCAGAGTGTACGAGTATTCCGTTTGGGCCCCACCCAACGCGGAACGAGCGTCCCAGCGACAAGCCCGCGTCTAGAAGCGCGCCTTCGTAGCCTGTCACTGCCGAGTCCGCGCTCTCCACCCGCGCATACTTGCGCGACGGGGTGAATGGCACCGCATCGATGTCGTGAGCAAAAGATGGCCTGTGGTGGGCGTTTCTCAAGCCGTCCGCGCCCTCTGAGTCTCGACTGTGCTTCCTCGACAAACTTCGGCGCTGGGGAAACATTCTACTCCCCTTCCGGGGTGGAGCCTCAGCCTCCCGCAAACGCGCCTCCTCGGGCATGCGGAAGAGCGCGGTCTGCATGACGTGCATTTTCTGTGCGTCAAGTCCAATCTGCTGGGCCCAGGGAATAATGCTTGTGTCGACACGAGAGACGGCGCGCTGTTGCTGACGGACACTCTGCGCGCGCTCGTCGGCAGAGGATGAAGATTCATCGTCTGAGTTGTCTGTCCCCGACTCTTCCTCCTCCTCGTCCGACAAAGATTCTCTACGCGCTTGCTGAGCTCGACGCGTAGGCTGTTGATTTTCATATGTGTCGGCGGACTGTGAAGAAGCGTCGTCCCTCTCGTCCAAGCCGTCTTCGTCGTCGTCCAATACTATGCGCTGTGGCTGTTTGCTGGGGGGAGCGCGCCCCTTTGTTGGTCGTGGTGCGTCGTGCTCTGAAGAGTATGCAGACGACGCGTCGTCGTCACTGTCGGCGTAGGCAGCGAAACGGACCATGGGCGCTGTTATGTGGTCGGGGGAGGCGCGAGTGGTGGTGAAGAGAGAGACGCCTTGGTTTTCGGTTGTTGATCGAGCACGTCTCACTTCTTGACCTGTGACCACCACCCTCCCTGCCCTTGCTCGCTGTTCTTTTGCTGTCTCCTATCCGTTTCTGTGTATTTTACCCACTTATAAAGCTTCACTTGTGAATAACTCCACTCTTTACTACATGGCTACAAAAGAAGACCAGGAAACCTTGCGCCGCTTCGTCCAGCACGTCACCCGTGCATTCTACGAGCCCAAGTACACCGTTGTCCTCGACCAGCTGTCGAGGCACCCCGTGTGAGTATGCAACAGGGCATTTTTGTCTTCCAAGACAAGAACCTTTGCTGAACGAGCGCGGAGTGTGCTTCCGGACTCAGCCTCAAGGAAGATGACCTCGCGGGTCGGATGGGACTACAGTCCAAGGAGCTGAATAAGCTGATGGCAGTGCTATCAAATGACCGACTGGTCCAGGTGTATGCTCTATCTGTACTTTGAAATTGTTCGTATGCTGATCTACGTACTCAGATACCGTCAAAATGAGCTCAAAGAAGGTGCACAACGCTCCGTAGGCAAAGCCTACTATTACATAGACTATCAACACTTTTGCAACGTCGTAAAATGGCGCATGTCCGAAATGCGGCGCATCATCGATAAAGAGCAGCGCAATGTATGCTCCATTTCTTCTCAGATTAGAACTGTTTTGACCCCTTTTTCACTCAGGAACTCGACACCCAAGGGTATCTCTGCCCTCAGTGCGGCAAACAATTCGCCACAACCGAAGCCGACAAGCTCGTCGATTTTATGACCGGCTTGTTCCATTGCGACGTCTGCCGTGCCGAAGTCGTGAATAACGAGGATTCAGCCTCAGCCAAGGCGGGCCAAGACCGCATGCAGAGGTTCAACCGACAGACGCAACACATTCGTGACGGGCTGAAGGCAAGCGAAGAGATGGTCATGCCCGCGTTCGACGTCGCCGCATACGTGAAAGAACATCTCGTCGGGACAGAAGCAGACCGAGAACAGCGGTTGGCGAATGGCGAGGGCGGGGGAGCGGACGCAGGACGGAAGGGTGGAGAACTGAAGATTGCGGGTATGAACGGCAACAAACGCGAAGATGCGGGCGTGGGCGTCGTTATGAGTCTCGACGTGGACGAGGAGACGGCACGGACCGAGCGTGCGCGGGCGGCCGAGGCGAAGAAAGCGCAGAACGCGCTGCCGTCGTGGCACTTGCAGAGTACTATTTCGGGCCACCTCACGGCACTGGGTATCGCAGAACGGGCCAGGAGGCAGGCGGCGGTGGAGGCGGAAGGGAGGGTTGAGAAGGCAGGCGACGAGAGTTTGAAAGGTCTGGGCACGGTTGGCACTGTAGGGATCAAGAGTGAACCTGGCTCGAGCTCCTTAGTGACGCTCCAGGAGGACGTCAAGCCGAGTGTCGATCCAACGACCGATTGTGAAGTTTTATGCCTCTTTTCTATTCATTTGCTAACTGTGGTGCCGTAGATTACGATGCATACTATGCCACCCTTGCAGCTTCTGCTTCGCACTCTACCCCGACATCCGCTAGCCTGGCGGATGACCTCGTTGAGGAGGAGGAAGACGTGAAGCCTAACCTAGAGTACCTCAACTCACTGAACGACTATCGCAAGCGTACGCGATCAGAAGAGCTTAACGGGGATGAACCTGCCCGGAAATTGGCTAAGACTGAAGAGGAGCCTGTGGCGGAGGCGGAAAAGGACGGGACGACTGGAGAAGGCACAAACGACGACCCAATCGTATATGGTGTGTCCACCTTTTTTTTTTCTCGCGCAAGGTCTCCCCTGATGCGTTCGCTTCTAGTCGATGGGAAACCGATTGCGTTTTCGTTGATAACGGAAGAGCACCAGGAATTGATGTCGCCCGAGGAGTACCAGGCGTATTTTGATGTATATTCGGCAAGAGCGTAGCCACGCCAAGCCTTTCGGTGTGTTTGGCGTCTTTATATATGCCTTATAGAGTGCAATATTATCTGCCGCTCATATAAATTGTACAAAACCTCAGCCTATGAGTTTTTGGTTGCGTCCGTCGTCCGTAAAGGATAGGTTTGTACTGAGAGGATATCTCGTTTTTGTACTAATCGAGTTTGAGTCTCCCTGCAATCTTGGTTTAGAGATCCTAGCAAATCACGGCTATCGACAGACCTCTCTCCTCAGGCATAGGCATTTTCAACTTTTGTTCAGGTTAGTTCAGACGCGTGTTTTGGACCTCCTCAAAAATCGAGTATCCTCCATATCTGCATCAATATCTCCTCTCCATTTGGCCTGTTCGCTGCTTGAAAAAATAAGCGTAGGACATCCGGACGAGGCCCGCAATTGCCATTCCTCTGCCATTCTAAACTCTCGGTCTGCGGGCCATCACTCGTCAAGCTACCAAATAGCGCTCGCGTACGGTACTATTCCCAAGATCTCATCCCGCAGAAGAAGAAAAAGAAGACAAACGACGAAAGACAAGAGAAAAGACCGAAAAGCAAGCATGACCGTCTATAACTCCGCGTGAGTTAGGAGCATCAACCACTCGCGTTTCTTCATGGAGGCAGCGTTGGACAGCCATGCACGTCGGTCCCTCCGAGGATCGAACAAACGAAACGGGAGAGCGAGGTCGAGCGACGCGTTGGGACGTATGCCGAAGGGTTGTGGGTGGTCGGCTGAGAGTGGAGAAGTTGGCCGAGATCCTTGATCACGCGATTACGAATTATGGGTACAACAGAAACATGTACGCGGAGAACCACGGTCGAAGGAGGGGTGCAGTCACCCTTGGTTGGAAGTAGGTTTGGG
>JAZHGK010005624.1:0-28577 GCA_037855215.1 Waitea zeae
GGTGTGCCCCTCCAGCGTTCGCCTTACGGACGACCAGCTCCCCAGCCTTTGCGTCTTGAGTGCGATGGTCCCCAGTCGTTCATGCTCTGTGAGTTCACCAAGTTTGCATTCAGGCATAAACAGCAGAACACTGCAATACACCTGGAGCGCACAAGCTTTGATCGGCGAGTCGTAGGTCTCGATAACACGCTGAATGTCTTCCAGTAAGGGCATTGCAGCAACAACATCTGGGTCTTCATCCAGCTGAATTGAGACTATTAGCGGCATTCCATACAAACCTAGGGCAGACTCACTCGGTGTCGGTCAATCGCATTAGGAAGGTAGATGTGGGCTACCGATACTTTATCCAAAAGGCTGAGAGCTTCGATCCAATGTAGAAGATGACGCTTGCAGAACTCATTCAGCTTCTTTGCTGTATCGCTGTCCAGATGGCCGGCCTTTGTTAGATGGACCAGCCAGTATTCGCATGCGTAACGGAGTTCGGGGGGTAGGTGCTGGTTCCGCTTGTCTTCCAAGTCCAGGATATCGGCGTTCATCACTGACGGGTCTCCAACGTTGCACATGTCACGCTTGAGGTGGCAATCCATAAGGGTAAGAGAAAGACGCAAAAGCTGCGCGTGAAACTCTTCAGGATCTATTCGGAACCGTGGATCTAAGCACCGCCCCAAGACGTAGTCCGCAAACGAAGGATGAAACGTCGTCATCGGCGCGTTACTGTCATCTGGGATGATGAGGACGGCCGACAGATGGTCGATGTCTCCCTGGACGAGAGCGACGTCCTCCCCAAGAAGCGCAGAAAGCGCCCGAACGTTCAAAGGAGCCTGCACGAGGACCAAGGCACCAACGAGGTTGCGAATCCGTTGTCGCACGGCTTTGTCCAAGGCATTGTCCCCGGTGTTGACTGATTTACTGAGGACAGTCAAATATAGCTTGTCCAACGAATCAAAGGTAGAAGAGCCGGTGGACAAGTTGGGTGAACGTAGAATCTCTTCCAGCTTCTGCTTCGGATTGACCCGTGCATGACCCAACAGCCGAGCAACGAGTGCGGCGAATACAAAGAGTTTTCCTGTTCGTGCGACGAGTAGATCAAAGTCAGACTGAGACGGCCAGGATCCTGGGTCTTCCAAGCTCGCACGTTCAGCGATGGCGCGGAAGTGATGCCGGTAGTATAGCACGATATCCTCCTTCACCACCCCGTCTTCGATGTTTTGCAGCCGGATCGAATTTTTGAGAGCCTCCACGCCCAGCTCTTTGAACATCTTCCTGATCTCGGGCTCTTCGCGACTCGTGATGAACAGCTTCACCCGTCCCGAAAACTGGCGGATGGCGGAAGCGATCAGCGGGATGAGTCGTCCTCCCTCGACACCATCGATCTTGTCGCACTCGTCCAAGGCGTCGATGACTAATAGAATAGGCCGCTTGGAGTCTTCCCACGCCTTGAGTGGAGCAGTGAGAAGCTCTTCGACCTGCTCTGCGAGAGAGCGGGCGATGATATCCCGAGGGCTCTGGAGCGCATTGTCGATGACCGCTCGCGCTTTGGCTTCCCGCATACCGAGCTGGTAGGACAGCGTGAGGACGATGTTTGTGGGATTCCGGCGGTCGGCCGTGTTGCGTGAGATGAGGAAGTTGATGACGGGCAGCGTGGGGTCAAAGTATTCGCAGAACGATACCGATACTGTCGTCTTGCCGGTGCCAGCGGGGCCGGTCAATCCGAAGACTGTCGGACAAGACTCGGATTCGTCGGTGGCCCACGATTGGAGTTGCTCCATGATCTTGACGCGCGTGTTGACCAGACAGCCTTTGGGCATTCCTTCCTCGCTGAATCGGGAGCGTGGGACGGGCTTCAGCTCCTGCCAGCTCTTGATCGAACCTTCACAAACAAAAAGCCGTGTTACAAACCGAAAGGGCACGAGGCTCACAAACGTACTATATTGTTGACGTTGAATTTGCTGTATCTCTTCCTCTTGATCGGTAACCATGGCCTTTATTTCTTCTGCTTGGTCAGCAATGTCATCCATCCTTCGTGTCTGAAGAGCCACTGCGTCGTTTATCTGGCTCTTGATTGCCTCAAGTTCGCGCAGTCCACGGATCCCAGTGCTGATCTACAGATGCCAGGTCAGAGTGACGTTTGGACTGAGAGCGAGGGCGGAGGCCAGCTTACATTAAATTTTCCGACGCACGTCCTGATTTTCCCTTGAATTTGCTGGATTTGTTTCTCGTCCTCGTTTTTGTGCCAAGCGTCGTACCGGAAACGTCGCACCCCTTCCAGAAGCTTACCTCTTCGCTTGTCATCGACGGCCTGCCGGTCTTCGATCATCTTCAGCGCCTCCTTGAACACACTGCGGCGGACGTCGTACACACGTCTATCATTGACAATGTCGTGGTGGCAAAGCCGAGGGAGACGAACCTGGTCAACTCGTGTACGTCCACTATCCACGTTCTCTGACTGGGATCGACTCCCTGTGGGCCAGAGCCGACGGCCGGAAAGCGGGGGTCGGACTGAGTCGCCCGCGAGACGGCCGTGGCGTATCCGGCGATTTCCTGCGCGAGCTGCTCGTACGCCTCGCGGTTCGCTCCGATTTTCTACAGCAGAGACGCCGGCCGCCGTCGTCAGCGAACGGCTCTCAGGCTGGCTCAAACCCCCCCGCAAACGTACCTCGGCGGTCTCGCAGACTTGGGCGGCGACGTCGACCATTGCTGTGAGGTAACTTCCAGCGATTGGGATGAGCCCGATCAGAGGCGACAACGTCTTCAGTACGTTGATCGTGTTAGGAAGGGCCATTGGAGTTGTTGAGAATGTTGGTATGAGTAGAGTGTAGTCGGAGAGCAAGAGAGGAGGAGGAAAATTGTGTTGAGGCTGAGACGCTAGCCGTCCGAACCGTGGTCGACACGAGGTGTGGGCGTGCTGATGAGCGCTGATGCCTTGAAGACTCTAAATGTCAAGAACTCTGTGTGTGTGGTTGAGATAAGGTTCATGTACATTCACACACAAGTCGGATAGCGCTCACTAGTACCAAATGAAAGTCAAATGTTTCGATACGTTCTCTCTTAGCGTCAGGTCTCGCAACGAGCCCTCGTTTGTCAGTGTTTGCGTTGAGGACAAAGTGCGACGTAGGTTCAGACCCAGAGCAAATCCTCAATGAATTGTTGTCAAGTTTAGGTGTTCGTTATGTGCGTGAGGTGGTAGCCCTGAGAGATAGCCAAGGCTGTTGATGAAGGTTGACGCTGAGGCGGTGAGAGTGTGGGCGTGTGGTCCCCCTTCTGCCGTGGCCCCCGCATGGCTGGAAGAGCGCAACTGCCGGGAACCAACCGGCGCCGAACTATTCTCAGCGTTAGACTTTCATTTGGCCTGTCCGCTCATGGGAACAGGCGACTGGCATCATCTCCAGCTCTCTGACGTCTGTCCCACATCTTCACTCCGTACGCGTGTGGGATTGCGGTCACCCGGCCCACAGAGCCTCAGCTCACTCGAACATGGCTCGACGCGCATCGAATTTCTGGGTCCAACAGCAGGTCCGTGGCGGGTGTGGGGTGCGCTCACTGCCAGCCCCGAGCTCAACCCAACCACCGTCGATTCGAACATTTAAACTGGGCTGACACTCCCGACGCCTTGTCTCAAAGACAGGAAACGCAGGTGATTGGTTGCAAAAGTCGCACTAGTCCCAACACATCTGATCACACACACGCAGGCCAACGTTTTCCCGTCGACGAACTCGGTCTCGACGTAATGGAAGAAGGAGGTGCTCGAACACAAATCCACCGTCTCTGCCCTCGCTGCTATTTAACCGCACGGCCACTACATCGTCCAACGCGACGGACAGAGACGCGCCACTAGCACTTCCACCACCCTGCCTTCCTACACTCCACTCGAGATCAAGGCTGCCGCTGTCGTCTTTATCGTCACTGTCGTTTCCATCGGTACCGCTGCGCCTGTTACTGCAAATTCGGTCTCTGCCACCGTCATAAGTGCCGCCGCCGTCAACGCCGATGCGACCATCGTCGTTTTTGCCTCAGTCGCTGTCGCCCACCCGGACATCCAGCATGCGACTTGGGGAGCCAGGGCACCGCGGCAGTGCCCAAGCGTGGAGTAAGAGGAAGGAAAGGACATGAAGCGAAAGTTGAGGAGGGTGGGGGCTGGCAGAGAAGGAGGTGAGGCGTCCAAGCTACGAACCCATCACCGCGCGCGTCCCGAGGATTGACAGGACTGACGCGAGCGCCAGCCTGCGAACATCTCCGGGCAGAGGCTTCGGAGGTCTTGTTCGCGCACAGGAACCGTCGTGGTGGGATGAGGCCATGGGTGTGCAGAAGGGGAAGAGGCGAACACGGTCACCGACCCGAGCCGACAACGACGAGGGACGAGTTAAACCGGCCACGCAGATGATTTCGAGGGCGCCATCCATTGCCCAGCAGGCCTAACGTCTCAGCGTTAGATTTGTCCACTCGTGCGCGCGCGAACGACGCGACTGGCGCCTCAGCTCCCCGACGTCCGTTGCGTTCTCACTCGACAGGACGCCCGTCCCGTCCCGCTCGCTTGTACGACAAGACGATGCAGGCACAGGACCCAGCTCTACCCTCGTCTGGCCCTTAGAGCTTGAAAAATTGAAACAATATGGCGGATCCCGTCGCATTCCGACCAGACGAGGCGCGCCTCCCGGCTGTCTTGCAGGTTGAACCTCTTTGCGAGTGCAGGATCCGACTCCTTGCCGGCGCTGTGCTCGTTTATCTTAACAGTCGCACACATGTTTATCACATAACCTCTGTCATGCCCACGTAGTACTTCATAATAGTCGAGTTAGCCATGAGTAGCGCGTTTCGATTTATTTTTTGAAGGGCACGTCCTCTTTCACTGGTAGCATGTACGCCTATGATTTACGTGTCTAGCCACAAGTAATAATGGCCGTAACTGTACCTAAGTACCAGAAACTACACTTGGTGTTTCTTCAAGAGTCAAACTTCTGGTAAGAGGATCCTGGACTTTGCGCTTGACTGCCACACAACAAGAAAGGAGATGAGATTATAAAATGCATGTAATAGGTACTATTGGTAAGCAGTATCCGTACACAAAGACAAATATTCAAACGAGGATATATACTTTACGTCTGAGAGATAGATAGGAGCGTGATACCTCCTGTGCCAGTTGAAAAAAATACACCAGTATCGCCGGACGCACAGAACTCTCCCCGTCGATCTGGCGGTATCCAACAGAGACGTTTCAAGCCCCGGTCTGACGACTGTTTTGATTCCAGCCATCCGGATTTGTGGTTGAAACTAAGGACGGAAGGTGGGCAGTTAGTAAATGGTTCGGGTGAGGTGGTGTATGGATCGAGATCAGTGAGGGGAGAAAGCCGATCTGCATCCCACAAGCACTGATTGCCGGTGACGTCCCTTGAAATAATCCGTGTGTTGTCCTCGGAGAATGCAACGAAAATCAACCAACCGACGTGGCCCTCGAGCTTAGCAAGCGTGCGGCCGGTGGTCGCATCCTACACTCTCACGGTCAGGTCATCCGAGCCAGATACGATCCGCATCCTGTCAACTGAGAACGCAACTGATCTCACAGGGCCGCTATGGCCTTCGAGCTTGGTAAGCGCGTCGCCAGTGATTGCATCCCACACCCACACTGTATAGTCAAACGAACTAGATGCGATCCGCGTCCCGTCAGCTGAGAATGCGACTGACGCCACAGTGTCAGTATGGCCGTCGAGGTTGGCAAACGCGTCAACGGTAGTAGTATCCCACACTCGCACGGTCTGATCCTCCGAGCCAGACGCGATCCGCGTCCCGTTACCTGAGAATGCGACGGACATAACGGCGCCGGTATGACCCTCGAGCTTGGCAAGCGCTTCCCCGGTGACTACATTCCACACCCGCATAGTTGTGTCCCACGAGCCAGACGCAATCCGCATCCCGTTAGCTAAGAATGTGACTAACGTCACAGTTGCGGTATGGCCAGTGAGGTTGGCGAGCACCGCACCAGTGACCGCATCCCACACCCGCACAGTCTGATCGTACGAGCCAGATGCAATACGCGTCCCATCGACTGAGAGTGCAACCGACGTCACGTTGTTGGTGTGTCCTTCGAACTTGGCAAGCGCGGCGCCGGTGTTCGCATCCCACACCTGCAATGTCTTGTCTTTTGAGCCAGATATGATGCGCGTCCCGTCAGGTGAGAATACAACGGACGTCACAGGTTTGGTGTGGCCTTCAAGCTTGACAAGCGCACGGCCGCCGATCGCATCCCATACCAGCACAGTCAGGTCGTCCGAACCAGATGCGATCCGCGTCCCGTCAGGTGAGAATGCAACTGATGCCACCCAACTAGTGTGGCCATCGAGCCTGGTAACCACGCCGCCAGTGATTATATCCCATACCCGCACAGTTTGGTCGTACGAGCCAGACGCAACGTGCATCCCGTCAGCTGAGAACGCAACCGACGTCACAGCGTTGGTATGGCCGTCGAAGCTGGCAAGCGTGCCACCGGTGGTTGAATCCCATACCCGCACAGTCTGATCATCCGAACCCGATGCTATCCGTGTCCCGTCGGGTGAGTATGCGATGGATGTCACTGATTGGGTGTGGCCCTCTAAGGTTCGCCTTACGGAAGACCAGTTCTCTAGCCTTCGTGTCTTCAGCTCGATGGTGCTCATTCTTTCATGCTTTGCGTGTTCATCAAGCTTGCATTTAGGCATAAACTGGAGGACGCTGCAATAAACCTGTAGTGCACCAGTTCTGATTGGCGAATCATACGTCTCCACGACACGCTCAATATCCTCCAGTAAGCGCATCGCAGTAAGGGCGCCTAGGTCCTGGTTCAACTAGATTGATATTATCAACAATAGTTCAACCAAACTTTCGAGTGAACTTACTCGGCATCGATCGATTGCGCCACGAAGGTAGACATGGGCTGTCGAGACTTTGTCCAGAAGGCTGAGAACTTCAATCCAGTGTAGAAGATGACGCTCGCAGAACATATTCAACTCCTTTACTATATCGCTGTCCAACTGTCCGGCCTTTATAAGGTGAACTAGCCAGTATTCGCATGCGTAGCGAAGTTCCGGTGGTAGATACTGCGTCCGCTTTTCCTCCAAGTCCTTGATGTCGGCGTTCATCACCGATGGGTCTTCGACGTTGCATATGTCACGCCTGAGGTGCTGATCCATAACAATAAGTGTGCGGCGTAAAAGCTGCAAATGAGACACTGCCGGGTCTACCCGGAACCGTGAATCGGGACACCGCCCTATGACACAATCTGCAAACGAAGGATGAAACGTTATTATAGGCGCATTGTCGTCGTCTGGGATGATGAGGACGGCCGAGAGGTGGTCGATATCGCCCCGGATGAGGGTGACGTTCTCGCCCAGAAGCGACGAAAGCGTACGGATGTTCAACGGAGCCTGCAGGAGGACTAAAGCGCCAACAAGTCGATGGACCCGCTCTTGCACGGCACCGTCCAAGGCCTCGTCCCCGCTGTCGACTGCTTTCTCAAGGACGGTGATGTATAGCTTGTCTAGCGACTGTAGGGCAGAAGACCCAGTCGATAAGTTTGGTGAATGGAGGATCTCTTGCAGCTTTTGCTTCGGGTCGACCCGTGCGTTGCCCAATAGCCGAGTAACGAGTGCGGCGAATACAAACAGCTTTCCCGTCCGTGCGACAAGTAGGTCAAAGTCAGCTTGCGATGGCCAGGTCCCTGCGTGATCAAAGCCGCGGCGTTTAGCGATGAGGCGGAGGTGGTGCTGGTAGTATAACACGATGTCCTCCCTTACCACCCTCTCTGCGATATCTTGTAACCGGATCCCGTTCTTGAGCGCGTCTACGCCCAGCTCTTTGAACATCTTCCTGAGTTCGGGCTCTTCACGGCCCGTGATGAATAGCTTCACCCGACCCGAAAGCTGGCGAATTGCAGAAGCTATCGACGGGATGAGCCTCCCTCCCTCAACACCGTCGATCTTGTCGCATTCGTCCAAGGCATCTATAACTAGTAGGATGGGCCGTTTGGAACCTTCCCAGGCCTTGAGTGGAGTTATCAGGAGCTCTTCAATCTGCTCCGCGAGAGAGCAAGTCATGATGTCCCTGGGACTTTGGAGGGCGCCGCTAATGATGGCTTGCGCTTTGTCTTCCCGTACACCGAGCTGGTATGAGAGTGTGTGGACAATTTTTGTGGGATTACGGCGATCGGCGGTAGTACGTGAGACGAGGAAGTTGATAACAGGAAGCAGGCGGTCAAAGTGCTGGCAGAACGATATCGAGACCGTAGTCTTGCCAGTGCCGGCAGGGCCGGTCAATCCGAAGACTGTGGGGCAGGACTCAGATTCGTCGGTGGCCCATGATTGTAATTGTTCCAGTATCTTCATGCGGGTGTTAGCCAAACAGCCGTTGGGCATTCCTTCCTCGCTAAACCGGGAGCCTGGCACCGGCTTGAGCTCCTGCCTGATGAAAGCTTCACAAAGAACAATGACATCAAACGGAACAATGTAGAGTTGAAGGACATACCAAGTTGTTGACGATCTCGAATTTGTTGTATTCCTTCCGCTTGAGGCGCAACGATGTCCTTTATCTGCTGCGTTTGGCGAGCAGCAAGTTCCTCCATTTTCTTCACCTGAAGAGCCGCAGCGTCGTGTATCTCGGTTTTGATCCTCTCGAGCTCTCCTAGTCCGCGAATTCCAGTGCCGATCTGCGAGAGCCAATTCAGAGTGACGTTTGGTTTGAGATAAAGGGTAGCGTCCGCTTACATGAAATACCCGAACGCACAGCTCCATCTTCCTTTGAAGCCGCTTGACTTGCTCCTCGTCGCCGCCTTTATGCGAAATGTCGTATCGAAGACGTCTTGCTCCTCCAAGAAACTTGCCTCTTCGCTTGTCGTCGACGGCCTGTCTCGCGTTGATTGCTTCCATGACCTCGCCAAATACACTACCGTGGCCGATTTCATCTATCCGTAAGCACATCGGGTGATAGCAAACCAAAGCAGACGAACCCGGCCAACTCGTCTACGTCCTTCATCCACGTCTCCTGCAGGCGGTCGGGCTCCTCTTGTGAGCCAGAAAGGAGCGACGAAAAGCGGGGATCGGACTGAGTCGCCCGTGAGACGGCTGTAGCGTATCCGGCGACTTCCCGAGCGAGCTGCTCGTATGCTTCACGGTTGACCTTGGCACTCTATAACAGAGCACAGGCAGTCGTCAACGATCGGCCTCAGTTGGACCGACCTCCCAAACGCACCTCGGCGGACTGGCAGACTTGGACGGCGACTCCTACCATCGCTACAAGGCCATTGCCAGCAACTGGGACGAGAGCGAGCAAAGGTGACAGCACTTCTAATAAGCTGATTGTTTCTGAGAGAGCCATTGAGCTACGCCGCGATGGATAGAAGGTTCTGAGAGGGCAAGGGAAGGGTAGGAAGCATGAGGGTGGGAATCGCGATATCTGACGTGATTGTTGATAAATGATAATTGAGTTAGTCTTGGACACCAAACTTCAACCTTTTCCAAAGCTTGCATGCTCTTTTACTTGGTCCATGTACGCTTGTGGCTTACGTAGGAGCATGGATACAAAAATAGTCAATGCATTAATATCCACAGGAAGGTGAACGCCGTGCTCATTCAGGTCAAATTTAAAAGGGGGATGT
The DNA here is from genome assembly GCA_037855215.1 of Waitea zeae. Taxonomy (NCBI): domain Eukaryota; kingdom Fungi; phylum Basidiomycota; class Agaricomycetes; order Corticiales; family Corticiaceae; genus Waitea; species Waitea zeae. The sequence goes on from JAZHGK010005624.1 coordinate 9,620, forward strand.
GTCATTAACTTTGCACTTGGCGAACATAGAACAGAGCACAAGATGAGGTAAATAAATGTGCATAACAGGTAATATCGATAAGTAGAATTCGTACATAAGCATCAATACTCAAACAGCATAGAGATGTACTCTACTTCTGAGAGGTAGACAGGAGTGTGATGCCTCCTTTGTCAGAAAAAAAGATAGCAATGTTACTGGATGCACAGAATCTCCCGCGTCGTTCGGGTGGTATCCAACAGAGGCGTTTCAAGCCTTGGTCTGATGACTGCTTCGCTTCCAGCCATCCAGATTGATAGTCAAAACTAAGGAAGGAAGACGGGAAATGAGCAAATGGTTTGGGTGAGGTGGAGTGTTGACTGGGATGAGAAAGAAGAGAAAAATTATCCGCATGCCACACTAGCTGACTGCCGGTTGTGTCTCTTGAAATGATTTGTGCATTATCCTCAGAGAATGTAACCCACGCCACTCGGCGAATATGACCATCGAGCTTGGCAAGCACGCAGCCGGTGATTGCGTCCCACACGCGTACAGTCAGGTCGGATGAGCTGGACGCAATTCGCGTCCCGTCAGGTGAGAATGCAACCGACATCACATAGCTGGTGTGGCCGTCGAGCCTTGCAAGCGCGCTGCCGGTGGTCGCATCCCACACCCGCACAGTTTTATCCCGCGAGGCAGATGCGATCCGTGCCCCGTCAGGCGAGAATATAACCGACGCCACCCAATGAGTGTGGCCCTCGATCCTTACAAGTGCGCTGCCGGTGATTACGTCCCACACACGCACAGTCTGGTCGGACGAGCCAGATACGATCTGTGCCCCATCAGGTGAGAATGCAACCGATGTCACCCAATTGGTGTGGCCGTCGAGCTTGACAAGCGCGTCGCCAGTGATGGCATCCCACACTCGCACAGTCTGGTCAGACGAGCCAGATGCAATCCGCGTCCCGTCAGGTGAGAATACAATAGACCTCACTCGGTCAGCGTGGCCATAGAGCTTGGCAGGCGCGCCGTCAGTGATTGTGTCCCATAACCGCACAGTTTGGTCGGACGAAGAAGATACAATTTGCCTCCCATTAGCTGAGAATGCAACCGACGTCACAGTGCTTGTGTGGCCATCGAGCTCAGCAAGCGCGCCGGCGGTGATCACGTCCCACACCCGCACACTCTGGTCGTACGAGCCAGACGCAATCCGCATCCCGTCAGGTGAGAATACAACTGACTCCACCCGATCGGTGTGGCCTTCGAGTTTGGCAAGAGCGACGCCCGTGATCGCGTCCCATACCTGCACAGTGTGGTCGAACGAGCCAGATGCAATTCGCGTCCCGTCAGGTGAGAATGCAACTGACTTCACCTCCTTGGTGTGGCCGTCGAGCTTGATAAGTGCGCCGCCGGTGATTACGTCCCACACCCGCACAGTCCGGTCGGAGGAGCCAGATGCGATCCGTGCCCCGTCAGCTGAGAATGCAACTGAAGTCACCCAATCAATGTGGCCGTCAAGCTTGACAAGCACGCCTCTGGTGATCACGTCCCAGACCCGTACAGTCTTATCCCTCGAGCCAGATGCGACCTTGGTCCCGTTACCGGAGAAAGCAACCGACATCACCTCCCTGGTGTGGCCCTTGAGCTTGGCAAGCGCGCGGCCACTGGCCGTATCCCACAACCGCACAGTCCGGTCATCCGAGCCAGATACGATCTGTGTCCCGTTGGGTGAGAATGCAACTGATGTCACGGCCTTGGTGTGGCCGTTGAGCCTAATAAGTGCGTCGTTGGTGATTGCGTTCCATACTTGTATAGTCTTGTCGGATGACGCGGATGCGATCCGCTTCCCGTCAGCTGAGCACGCAACCGATGTCACAGTTTTCATGTGCCCCTCCAGAGTTCGCCTTACAGACCGCCACTTCTCCAACCTTTCTGTTTTGAGCTCGACAAGGCCCGTCCTTTCATGCTTTGTGTGTTCATCAAGCTTGCACTTAGGCATAAACAGTAGGACACTGCAGTACACCTGTAGCGCACAAGCTCTGATCGGCGAGTCATAAGTCTCTGTAACACGCTCAATATCTTCCAGTAAAGATATCGCGCTGAGGGCATTTGGGTACTGATATCCCTAGATTGACACCATTAACAACGCTTCAAACAAACTTTGGGACAAACTTACTCGGCACCGATGGATTGCACTGGGGAGGTAAAGGTGGACTATCGATATTTTGTCCAGAAGGCTAAGGACCTCAATCCAGTGTAGAAGATGGCGGTTACAGAACTGATTCAACTGGTTTACTGCATCGCCGTCAAGGTAGTCGGCTTTTATAAGGTGGACCAGCCAGTATTCGCAGGCGTAGCAAAGTTCGGGTGGCAGGTATTGGTTTCGTTTCTCTTCCAAGTTCTGAACGTTGACGTTCATCACCGATGGATCTTGGATATTACATATATCACGCTTGAGATGGCGATCCATTACGGTGAGGGTGCAGCGCAAAAGGTCCAAATGAGAGGTCCCGGGGTCTACCCGGAATCTTGGATCGGGACATCGCCCCAAGACATAGTCCGCAAATGAAGGGTGGAAGGTTGTTACTGGAGCATTGTTGTCGTCTGGAATGATGAGGACAGCCGATAGGTGATCGACATCGCCACGGATGGGTGTGAGGGTCTTGCCTAGAAGTGACGAAAGTGCACGGGTATTCAACGGTGCCTGTAGGAGAACTAAGGCGCTGACAAGGTCATGAACCCGTCGTTGCACAGCCTTGTCTAAGACTTTGTCTCCGGTATCGACTGCTTTCTTGAGGACGGTGAAATACAGATCGTCTAACGAATGTAGGTCAGAATAATCATCCGACAAGCTGGGCGAATGTAGAATCTCTTTCAGCTTCTGCTTTGGATCAATCCGATTGTTGCCCAACAGCCGAGCGACGAGTGCAGCGAATATAAACAGCCTGCCAGTTCGTGAGACGAGTAAGTCAAAGTCCGCTTGAGATGGCCAGGGCTCTGCATCGTCAAAGCCGGCACGCTCAGCAATAAGACGGAAGTGGTGCTGATAGTATAGTACTATATCTTTCCTCACTACCCCCTCTTTAATGTCTTGTAACCGGATTGTGTTGTTGTTGAGCGCGTCTACGCCCAAAGATCCGAGCATCTTCCTCATCTCGGGCTCTTCTCGGCTCGTGATGAATAGCTTCACTCGGCCTGAAAACTGGCGAATCGCAGAAGCGATTAATGGGATGAGTTTCCCTCCCTCAATGCCATCGACCTTGTCGCATTCATCTAAAGCATCAATAACGAGCAGAATGGGCCGTTCAGAGCCTTCCCAAGCCTTGAGTGGGGCAATGAGAAGCTCTTGGACCTGCTCCGCGAGAGAGCGAGCTGTAATGTCTCGTCGGCCCTGAAGTACATTGTAGATGATGGTTTGCGCTTTGTCTTCTTGTATACCAAGCTGGTAGGAGAGTGTGTGGACGATGTTGGTGGGACTGCGACGCTCAGCAGCTGTCCGAGAGACGAGAAAGTTGATGACAGGAAGCTGGCGATCAAAATATTCGCAGAACGATACCGACACCGTCGTCTTCCCAGTGCCGGCGGGGCCAGTCAATCCAAAGACTATTGGGCAGGACTCGGATTCGTCGGTGGCCCATGATCGCAGTTGTTTCAGTATGTCTTCACGTGTATTGGCCAAGCAGCCATTGGGCATGTCTTCCTCGCTGTATCGGGAACCTGCCACTGGCCTCAGTTCCTGTTTAATAAAAGCTTCACAAACAACCTGGTTATTAAATGAAACGAGACAAATTCAAAGAACGTACTGAGTTGCTGAGTGTCTCGAATTTGTCGAATCCCTTCTGCTTGAGGCGCAACAATGTCTTTAATCTGTTGTGTTTGCCGAGCGGAAATTTCCTCCATCGCTTTCGCTTGAAGTGCCGCGGCGTCATTTATCTCGACCTTGATCTTTTCGAGTTCTCCCAGCCCGCGGATACTGGTGCTGATCTGCAGGAACTCGTTCAGAGTGCCATTTGGGGTGAGAGGGGAGTGAATTCCGCTTACATGAAACACCCGAACGCACAATTTCATCTTCTCTTGAAGCCGCCTTACCTGCTCCTCATCGTCGCCTTTATGTAAAATCCAGTACAGGAGACGTCTGAATTTTCCGCAAAATTTGCGTCGTTGCTGGTCGTCGATGGCCTGTCTCGTTCCGATTGCTTCCTTCACCTCACCAAACACGCTGCCGTGGCCGACCTCGTGCGTAAGTCGTCACATTTCGTGATAGCAAGGCCGAGAAGACGAACCTAGTTAAATCGTTTACGTCCTTGACCCACGTCTCCTGTAAAAGGTTGGACTCCTCCTGTGAGCCAGGGATGAGGGACGAAAAGCGGGGGTCAGACTGAGTCGCCCGCAAGACGGCCAGAGCGTGTCCGGCGACTTCCTGTGCGAGACTCTCGTATGCTTCACGGTTGGCCTTGACGCTCTACGCAGGGTGGGTCCACCGTTGTCAGCGAACGTTTCAACTGACGGAATCCCCCTCAAACGTACCTCGACGGTCTCACAGACTTGGGCGGCGACTTCGACCAGTGCTATGAGGCAACTTCCAGCGACTGGAATGAGCTCAATTAGAGGAGATAACGTTTTCAGTATGTTGACTGTTTCAGAAAGAGCCATTGCAGCTGTGACGATGTCGGTGGTATGAGTAGGTGGTAAAACAGCAAAGGGAGGGGGTGGAGGGGGTGACTGTGGGAATAGCCCTGTCCTGTCAAACCATGGTCAATACAAGGCATCGCTCAATTAGGTTTGGTGCCCTCGAGGACGGTGAGTAGTGAAAGCTGTGTACAAGCGAGCGACGTTTTGCACACAAGGACAGCATTCCGACGCCGCGCCACCAAACAAAAGTTGTCCAAATGTGTTGGTACGTTCTAGTTCCTCCATCGTTTAGCTCGGAACGGAGGTCTCGTTTGTCGGCGTTTGTGTCGAGAGCAAAGCACAACACAGGTTTGTCTCCAGATCCAAAGCTTGGAAAGTTGTGGTTCAGTCTAGGTATCCGCTGAGATGCGTGTGTCTGTGCGAGGGGCAGATAGCCAAGCTGCCGGTAGAGTTGACGGTCATACGAAAAGTGAAAACGGTGTATACGCAGTGGGTTTGGGCGTAGAGGTCGGAACCACGTGCACTGGCTCTCCTTGCAACCCCCAAGAGCCAACCGGCGGTACTTTCACCTGGCTTGTCACGGCCCACTCATGGGTAATAGTCTTGTGTTTAATACACAAACTCCACCGCATCCTTACCTGGCAGTGAGACCCGCGGCGGTTGTATAAATGCAGATTCAACAACAACAACAACAGTGGGACCCGCGCTGCCCGAAAGCTTGTTGGACGGGGTCGCACGAGCGTGGGGATGCGATCACCGCGTAACGTGGAGCTGTTGTTGTTGTTGAATCTGCATTTATAACCCGCAACAGTAAACTAAGTACAAGACCGCGTGACGTGGAGCGTGGCTGGGCTCGGCGACTCTGCGAGGACCATTTGTGCGTTCTGCTACTTGCGTCCACCCGAACGACGTGCTGCTACTTGGGCCCACAAAGCTGCGCCGTGGCTCTCGACGACAGTACCATGGCGGGCACGGGATACGGTCACCACCCGCGCACCGAGTTCGTCGAGCTCGACGTCCGTTTCCAAACGTCTAGCGCCGTCGCGCCCGTCTCCTTCCCTCGAACACACAGGGAACACCGATGTCACTAGAGAAGTACTACTTCGTTTGTCCCAAGGTCGCACTGATCATCCCGCGGCACACGCATACACGCAGGTGCCCACACGCTTCCAGTCGACGACTCGGACCTGGCCACAATCCTCCGCAGCGTCCGTCTCCCTCCTCGGCTTGGTTTCGGCGGGGGGGGGGCGGCAACTGGCTGTTTGCGGAAAACCCGGCCACAGATCGAAGCGCTTGTGTTGAGAACCAAACAACGAGGAGGATTCGAGGCGTGTAGGTAGCTCAGAGGTCACGTTCCCTACTGCCGGTAGTGTCCTCCGTCCTCTATCTTGTCTCCTCTGTCGTGATTACTTAATCCGTATGTCTGTTTTTGTATTCCCCCATGATTGTCCGTGCCTGTCCCAGTTTCTGTGCTCGAGTCGATTTGACTTGTCAATCTTTACTCGTTTTCGTCCATCAGCTAGGGCCAAGGCATATGCGTCGCTCAGTTATCCACGTCTGCCGTTGGGATACCGCCAGTATGTACCGCACATGTATATAGAGTGGGGCTGCGACTTAATTAAAAAAATGAATTAACGACAGCCATTGAAGTGACAGATCCCATCAGAGGCACGGGCGTCTAACTAAACCAGGGGGTCGATCGTCACTCCGCCATCACCTCCATCTCCCCAGAGAAGGCCATCGTCCCCGAGAAGGCCGAGAGACCTGGCACGCAGGAAGCCCTGGGGCACGGATGATTTCTCTCTCTGTGTGTGTGGTCCGCCAGAATTCTTCCAGAGCGTTTAGCCAATTCTCCCGATGCGCCCTCCCACTCCCTCGTCCATTTCTCTCCCGTGGGCTGCCTTTCTACTACTCACAACCACCAGCTCTGCACCCTCCGCCTTCGCCGGTGGGCACTGTAAGCAGGCCCTGAAGGACAGTTTCGCGACGAGTGTCTATTCTCAGACGTCATATGTCGACCCCTTCAGCGACGGTGGCCGATAGCCCCACGCCTCCCAGTCCCTCTCTCCCACACGCTCACGACGACGGCCGCGTCCAGCCTGTCAGTGCGTCGACGCACGACGAAAAGAGGCCCGACGAGCTCGCCATCCCCGCCCTCGCTCCTCACCGCACCATCACTGCATCGTCCAATGCGACGGACAGAGACGCGCTGTTGGCGCTCCCACCCCCTCCCTCCTACGTACGTAAACTCCACAGCGCAGTCCGACAGCGTCCGGAAGGATCTGACCTCGTTTTGGATACAGGACGTCCACATCCGCAACCTCTCCATCTCCGTCCCGCCCTACCGCGCATACATTCCCACGCCCATCCCCATCCTCGTCCCCCCCTTCATCACCGACGCCTACCGCCGCCTCGCCCAGAAGAGGCGTTCGGACGACGACGACGCCTCCCCACAGCGGCGCGAGGGCGACGACGGCCTCATCGTCCGCAACGTGACCGCGTCCGTCCGCCGGGGGGAGATGCTCGCCATCATCGGCGGCTCCGGATCGGGGAAGACGACGCTCCTGCACGCCATCGCGGCCCGCCTGGGGAACCTGCCCGTAGCCGAGGGCGCGGTCCACATCGTCCCGTCGGGCAGCGGTCCGGGCGCAAGCGGCGGAGGCGAGGGCAAGTTCAAGGGGATGAGCAAGGTCATCGGCTTCGTCAGGCAGAACGATTACCTGCTCCCACATTTGACCGGTACGTTTCGTCGACCCTGGCCCCTCGTCTTGGCACGACGGGACCCCAACTGAAAAAAAAAATCGGTTCTCTTTTCAGTGCGGGAGACGCTCAGGTACGCGGCCGAACTCCGTTTGCCGTCTTCTGTAGACGCCGCGACGCGCAGTCTCATTGTCGAGCAGACGATCCAGGAGCTCGGACTCACCGAGGCGGCCGACACCGTCGTGGGGGGCGCAGGTAGGAAGGGCATCTCTGGCGGAGAGAAGCGGCGCCTGTCCATCGGCTGCGTCCTCGTCAGTTTCCCTTCAATCCTGGTGCTGGATGAGGTCACGACCGGACTAGGTAAGGACACTTGTCCGCCAAAGCCCCTCGCCCGATCTCACTGTACTCACCATCTGCGTTCGTTTCATACCCAGACTCCTTCACCGCCTTCCAGCTCCTCGAGACCCTCTCCCGCCTCGCCCAGCGCGGCCGGACGATCATCATGTCCCTCCACCAGCCCCGGTCGGACGCCTTCCCACTCTTCACCCGCATCCTCCTCCTCACCCGCGGCTCCGTCGCCTACGCCGGCTCGACCCGGGACTGCCTCCCGCACTTTGCGGCGCTGGGCCACGCGCCCGAGGAGGCGACGAACCCGCTTGACTTTGTGATCGACCTCTCCAGCCTCGACACCCGCGACGCCGACGCGGAGGCCGCCTCCCGCGCGCGCGTCAAGCGCCTCGTGGACGCCTGGAGCGAGCGGGCGGCGAAGGAGGAGGCGGAGGGGGAGGACGGGCGCGGGAAAGCCGAGACGGCTGCCGTCGATCGGGGTGTCGAAGAGGCCGTAGACGAGGTTTCGCCTGAAAAACTCATGAGTGGCAAGCGGCCGAACGTGCTGCGCCAGACGGTCATTCTCGTGCCCCGCGCGACGAAGAACATGATCCGAGGCTGGCCGGAGCTGATCGGCCACATCGTCCAGGCGATCGTGTTGGGCATCTTGATGGGTAACGAACCCAGTCGTGTATTTCTTGAAGAGTGTCCACTGACACGCGTCTGTTTTAGGCATCACTTTCTACAATCTCGGAGGCCAACCCAACGACATTCAGTCACTCAAGACGCTCGCCTTCCAAGTTGTGCCAGTGTATGGTTATATGACTCAAGGTACGTTTTCTCATTTGGTACTAGTATAAGGACTATCACTGACAAACGCCACAGTTGTCTGGTATGTTGACGTTCAAATCCAAACACGTGTACCAAACAACTGAATTTTATTAGGATCTACAAATGGTGCACGAGTCTCATCGTTTTTGACCGCGAACGAGAGGACAACCTCTACAGCCCCGCCTCCTGGCTGGCTGCCGAATGGATCGCCTGGCTGCCTGTGAACGTCATAGCGCCGATGATCTACTCCATCATGATTTATTTCATCTCGAACCTCCGTCGCGATAACTTGGGAGACAACTTTGCGATATTCATGGGCGATCTCATCCTGATTCAACTTTGCTTTGTTGCGTGGGCATTGTTCGCTGCGTCGATAGAGGTGAGTGAGCGGGCTGCCCGAGTGCGTCGACCTGGGGCTAAGCAATTTGCTTCACAGAGGAGCTTTGCACGAGCATCCCTGCTTGGCAATGCGCTCTCTATCTTCTTCATCCTTTCTCCAGTAAGCGCTCTACCCTTTCAACTCGTAACAGAACGCTAACAACACTTGGTAGGGGTTCTTCATCGTCCTCGTACCCGGCTGGATCAGGTGGTTCCGTTGGCTGTCGCCGTATTTCTACTCCTTCCGGGTCGTGACCTTGACGCAGTTCCGAAACCGCTCGTTCGCTTGCGAGGGAGTCACCGGCCCTGCACTGTCGCAATGTACAGGCGACAATGCTCTACGCGCTCTACGCATCTCGCCTTCACAACCGTTGGCGCCTATGTTCGGCGGTCTGCTGGGCTTCATCTTCACCGTGCTGCTGCTCTCGTTGCTTCTTCTCACCCTCTGGAAGCCGGGCGGAGTTCGACACGCGTCGCGAGTTGTGAGCGAAAAGGAGACCAAGGAGGGCAAGGAAGCCGACTTTGACCTCATGCGCGTGCCGGTGGACGTGCGGGCTACCGACGTGCGCCTCACGTACGTCAAACGCCAGCTGCCCAGCCTGCGCAAGACGGAGACGCCGATCCTGTCCGGCGTCCACGCCCACTTCCCCTCGGGGGAGGTATCGGTGATCATAGGCCCCTCCGGCAGCGGGAAGAGCACCTTCTTGCGCATGCTCGCGTGCCAGCCCCAGACGGCGGGCATGCTGGCCTCCTTCGTCCCCGGCGGAGAGATCACGCTCAACGGCGTGCCCGTCTCGTCCAAGACGCGCCACCTGACCGCGTTCGTGGAGCAGGACGACGACTACCACATGCCCGCGCTCACCGTGCGCGAGACGCTCAGGTACGCCGCGATCCTCAAGCTGCCCGCGACGGTGAGCCGGAAGCGGAAGATCGCGAGGGCGGAGGAGGTACTGAAGATGCTCGGCCTCGCGGATTGCGCGGACAACATGGTCGGCGGCGAGTTGCTCAAGGGCATCTCGGGGGGTGAGAAGCGCCGGTTGAGTTTGGCTTGCGAAATGGTGCGTGCCTTGTTGCCTACCCTTTCTGCTGTGGTTAACCCCGCCCGAATAAGATCAACGACCCTGCTGTTCTGATCGCCGATGAGCCCGTGAGTCTTCTCTCTATTTATCAATGGATTTACATTAGATCCTAATACATGTTTTCTTTTTTCAGACAAGTGGTCTGGATGCTAACACCGCTCGCAACGTCATGGAGGTCCTTCGGGGCATAGCTCGAAGCGGGTGAGTTAGATAATTCCGTGCTGAAAGTAACAAATCTAATTATACTGTAGTCGCACGGTGATTGTATCCCTGCACCAGCCCCGTAGTGACATTTACCAAATGGGCGACAACTATGTTCTCCTGGCCAAGGTACTACAACCTCAATGACATAATTACTTTATCATTGAAAACTATCTTTCTGTAGAAAGGGCAGGTTGTCTATCAAGGCCCTCGAGCGCAAATGGTCCCATACTTTGCTTCAATCGGGCACACCTGCCCTCCCCTTTACAACCCCTCCGACTTTACTATGGACTTGGTCTCGGTCGATGTCCGCGGCCGGCGTAAACAGGCTGCGACCACGGCGCGAGTCGAAACGCTGGTAGCGACATGGCGCGTACACGAAGAAAAAGCACAGGAAGCCTTTTCGTCTGAACCCACTTCCGGCAAACCGGATGCTGGGGTGCTTGATCGAGTTCAGGAGCAACGCGAGCATACACCCCTGTACGTAGCCCTCCCGGTGCTCCTCTCGCGAACAACACGGAACACATACCGCCAGCAAGACCTTTTCTGGACGCGCTTCTCGCAAGCTCCCATCTTAGCCATATGCTTCTTTATATTCTTCCTCAGGCTTCGCAAGGGACCTACTGGAGCGCAAGATCGGATCGGTCTCATCGCCGAGTGCACATCTTCGCTTCCTTTTGTAGGCTTTTTGAACTTGATTCCCAACTATACCCAAGAACGCACCATTTTCTTCCATGATTACCGGAGCGCGGGTGGCCGATATTCATCTGGCTCATTCCTGCTTGCGTTCAGCCTGTTTGCTTTCTTGCCTGAATTCATCAGCGCATTCTTGTTTACCCTCATCATGCAAGTATTGTAACTCTTACATGGTATTCATACTAATCTCATTTATTGTTGCAGGCACCTTGCAGTGGGGATGCGAACCAATGCTCGGATCTTCTTTGAATTTGCAATTTGCATTTGGGCTCAACTGAGCTTTGGAGAGAGCGTTGGTATTGCGTTTGCATCGTGGTTTAATGCGATGGGCTTGGCTGTCAGTCTTATCTCCTGTTTCCTTACCTTTGCCAGTCAGAGCGCAAGTGTGTTCTCTGCGTCCGTCTCTGGATTCTTATCGGTACGTCTCTTCACGTCTCTTTTTTGCCTTTCACACTTGCTGATTGTTCATCCTTAAGGGCCTTGCTTGGGTATTTCCAATGAAATTCGCCGCCCGCATCTTGGCACTCAATGAGTTCGGCGGAGGAATCACTTTCAACTGTACCTCTGAGGAGATACAAAGCGGCGTATGCACTGCTGCCACTGGGCAACAGGTTTTAGACCTGTTTGGCTTCCATGAGTCGACAGGGTGGCTGATGGGCGTTATGGTCGTGATTACTTTGGTTTATCGCGTGGTTGCTTGGGGGTTCCTTGCTCTGAGGTGCGTTGATTGTAACGTTTACACTTCCATAATCTGACTGCGTTCTAGGATGCGTTACCTTTCATGAACACAACCACTCCATTTTATGCTGACCTCTTTTTATGAGAGCCACGATCATTTTTATCCATTTCTTAATACCAGTTCGCATGAATGTATATTTCAATACCCGGATGCATACCAATAGAGCGCTATAACGGAATCTCTGTGACAAAGCGAGCTATAGCGTAATGACATCTACACAGTTCAAGAAGATCCTCATTATCTAGCTTCCCAGCCAAAGCAGGCGTTTGACACCGTACTCCATCTTAGCATATACGCTCGTTGATCTTTGTGCATCAGCCAGGCTAGAACGATTGTTAGCTTGTTAAATCCGCACCATATATCTGTTAAACAAGCAGCGAACCTGACGACATCTTCATCCAGTAGTAAACCCTCTTTAATGTTTCCCTTGTCCGCACACGCACTAACAATCGCAGCAACGATGATTTCTACTGCCTCGGCAGGATTCGTTGCGACTGAAAGGTCATCCCCAGCTGTGAAGTCTGCAAACCCGCCCGAAGATCCCTGACGAGAGCGAGCAGGATCCACAGGCAGAGCTTTGAATGCGGCAAACGTTGCTTCCCCAGGTTCTGTAGGCGCCGCCTTGCTTATAATTTGCGAGAGTGAAGTTCCCTTGCGAATCAAAGAAGGTTTCCAAGCACTCATTCGCTTGGAGCTAGTGGTTTCGTTCGTCGCGTTTGATGTTCTTAGCGATTCGGGACTCTCTGCTTTGGCGAGTGGACCGACAGTGCTTTTCCTGGTTGGTGTTGATGGCCCGAATGTTGTCCTAACGCTTGGGGTTGAAGGAGGTGAAGACACTTTGGGTATATCGATAGTATTTCGTATAGAGTAAGATGTTACCCGTGTCTCTTGCTCCTTGCTCGCCCAGTTGACGACAAAACCGGCATTTTGTAGGGGATCCCGGCTTGATTCTTCAAGCGGCGACACTATGTATGCTCCTAGATAAACACAATGCTCAATATTCCGACGAAGATAAGTTCTTGAGATTAATTACCTTTGGTAATACTTGTGATGTCTCCTAGAGGAACACGAGTTGCTACTTTGACTTTCTCCAGTGTATAATCATAGCTCTAAAGCATGTGTCAGTACAGTGACGAAAGTCATGGGTTCAAACTTACAATAATATACAATGCATGTGCAGTCTATGGAACAACAAGAGGGAGTTAACATAATTCCAATACCAGGGGGCAATCACTTACCAGGAGCAAAACTTTCTCCTCCCATTTGTCAGACATTCGGAAATTCAAACTCTCAGGAGCAAACAACGTCCATCCGTTCAGCAGGTGTTCACCTTCTGGTAGCACGCGATCCACACAAGTCGCAATGGCCTCTGCACGGATCTTGGTAACCCTGATCAGGTCTTGGGGATCTGTTGATTGGAGCTTGAGCAAAAACTCGGAGAAAACTGAAATCGTCCGGTTTCCTAATGCAAAGTCTATAACTGCCTGTGAAAACCAATCTCCGAAGGTTGAAGTATACATCCTAAGATTGAACGTCAGTGGGGCACAGTGAAGTTATAAAACACCATACCTGCTGAGTGAATTGATGCCATCATTTAATAACCCAGCCAAATCGCGTTTTCCGGTTCTGTAAACTGCTTAGATGGATAGCTTTGAAATGCAATTTGATATCTTTACCGAGTGAAGTCGCCCTTGAAGAGTTGGGATAGGCATAAACCTTCCAGTCTATAGAATCAAATCATGAGCTCACTTTCAAAGCAGACGTTCCAGCACTGTGTAAATGTATTATTAGTCACAGAATGTGTAGTGTTAACCTTCACTTACTATGCGCGACTGATGGCATCTCCGTTATTTGCCCATACTGTTGCCGTGTCAATAATATGTCAATATTACTAGGCAAATCTTGACTCACTATCATTAAACACTATATCGACTTCCGTTCTACCTTGCTCCACGGGATTGAGAAGAGCAACTGCGCCAAGCTGGCGATTAAGCGCATGGCGAGCAAAGGCGGACTGGGCAAGCCTGTCAGCTTGCCTTAAAAGACCTCATTAGAATTGCGTACCTGAACAACATTTGTACGATCAAGGCAATCAATGCAATTTACACGGAACACGCCTTTCTGCTTTGACATAAGGAGATTGTTTGAAACCCACAAATACCTGAAATCATATACTATTAGTTGGCGAGGTAACCAACAATCTCGAATTTGCCTACCCTTGCTGCTCGAATGTTCTCTCCATCCTTTCAATAAGATGTGCAATATTTTCATACCTAAAGTGCAAAGTAAGATTTTGAGAATGAACCGTCTGTAAGAAACTCACTTCATCCCTTTTGTCTCCTTATGGAAATCATATTCTTGATATCTACTCTATTTTTAGTCGTCAGGTAGTAACCCCAAAGAACCACCCACTGTACATCTGCCCACTCCAGTTCTACGGCGAAGTCACGATAAGCGCATGTGACAGCAGCTTCTTTGCCATGCTGCTCTGACAGATTGACAATCGTCTACATCAGCGTTGGAGTGAGCCATCAATTTAATGCCCGACTCGAAACAAAAGGATACGTACATTAGGCCCATATTTGGGTACAAGGTGTTCAAAATGTCTTCTTATAGCATTGAGCTGTTGATCATGCGCGCGATCGGGGGAGAGTATAGGTGCAGGCTTCAAGCTCATACCAGGCTGGGCCCAATGCAAGGGTACTGTGAATGGTCTCTATTAGTTAGGATGAGGAAAGTACTTGGCGCGACTCAAGTCTTACTTGAACCACGGATCTGCACATAGCTAAACACGTTGTCACTTCCTTCACGCTATGCTTGAAGTTTCTAGCTGTGTCTCCAGTTTGAAGTGGTACGCTGCTACTCACATTCACTTTGATGATCGCCTCCGTTTCCACAAAATTGGCTACTCGGCCATCATCGTCAATGCCGCGACGCTGATATCTTAGCCCTGCACGATCTCTAGACCGTCGTGAGATAAGGATATAATCCACTTCGGCTGCGTCCCCCTCTTCTCCGTCCTCCGGCTCACGCGGAATGTGGAATTTCGAAACCTGGTAATACCCCTGCATAATTGAGAGGACATACGAATGTAGCTTTACACGTTCTTTTAGAACGTGAGACAACAAAATAGGAGGTTGAACTCACACCAGCATCAACAAACGGCTTGCTCATCCATTCGTTCCACCAGAACTGCCGATCCACGCGACGCCAGAGAGGGAGCGTTGCATCTGGTTCAGCGAGGATATCCACTTTGTCGAGCGAAGGCTGCTCATTCTGTGGGCTGGAAGCGCCGAGATTACGCAAGAGATCCTTCTTTCCTCGCGACCTTTCAATGTTTTCAAGTTTGTGTTGGAGAGATCGCGTGATATCTGTCAAAATAAGAACCCGTCGTGGATAACTCAACAAATAGATGGGGTCACTAACCGAAGTTGTAGGCGAAGTACATCCCGCCCTTCGTGTACTCCCTTATGATCTCGCGCACAATCTTGTTTTCGAGCTCTGCATGTTGCGCTGCTTGAGTCTTAGGAGTAGGTGCGGTTTGTTGTACCATAGACCTTATAGCCTGCTGTCCTACTTCCTCAGCAGGATTGAGCAACGCTTGATCTTCCTTGTCTCCATGAGCGTCAGGGGCAGCTGACACGTCCACGAGGCCTTCTTTGCTGTCTCTAGCGACGGGAGGTGACGATGCAGAGGCTGCTCCACTAGCGCGTGCTGGCATTCGGTTCCAAAATGACAGTCGGTTGGCAAGTGTCTTCGCGAGCGAGTCAGCTGTAGAACCCGTGCCGGTACCAGATGCGATGGATGAGGGGGTAGAAGCACCTGTGCCAGTAGAAGAGGTTGGAGAAGGAGGATCGTTCTCGTCATCATTGTGGTTGAATGTGGTGCGCATGGCGAGGGGTGTCATGAGCTTGACATCGTCAGTTTCTGCGAACTTCACCCGCCCGGGTGCAGAGGGCGTTGAGTCAGATGGAGCAGTGGTTGCAACTTCCGTAGGCGAAGAAATTATTTGTGTAGCAGCTGCTTGAAGAGCAAGAGGCACCACCTCCGGCCCTGCAGTAGTAGGAGATATCAAGTCTTCTGATGCAACCGTGTCAATTGTTTTTGTCGAGAGACCAGGCATGAGAGATGGACGTGGGGCGGCGGCATGTTTCGCCGCAAGTGTATTGAGCACGGTCGTCGCTCGGTCGTGTACAAGTGGGATGGCAGTCACGCCTTTGACTCCGTACACGCCATGGGTTGCCTCGAGCTCTGTTTCGTGGAAGGTCAGCGACTGAGAAATGAACAGACAAAGAGGTTGAACGCTTACGGTTGCCAATGTGAGAAATCGAAGAAATCACGAGAAGGTAAGCAGCTGTAGCCAACAAATGGATGTCAAGAGAAATATGGCACAAGCCAAATTCTGTACACACAGTCATAAAGCTCAGTAACTCCCAGTATCCCGTAAACGATGACCGCATCCTTCCAATTCATCCCGCCCGCCTCGCCATCTCCCTCGACCTCCTCAACAGTCGCACGTTTGCTCCATGCAACTCTGACATGCGATCCAGGTTTAAGTTTTGGAGCGTGGGGTCGAATAAGCAGTCCCTTCTCGGTCGGCAGTAGCGCGAGGTGGTCGTGTGGGCATGGGTGCGGCATTGGAGGAATGGTGTACGCAGACGACAAGTGTCGAGACTGTGAAGAAAAGCTGGCTCCAGGTTGGGCGAGTATTGCCGGCGCTGGAGATAATTGCGCCGGGGAGGTCGAGATAGAGGGCCTCGACACCCTAGCAAAGAGACGCTTCATCGCGAGAGGAGGGAGAGAGGGCGCTGCAGTGCCAATTCCGGTTCCCCGGTTCCATCAGGCCCATGCCAATGATGACATTCTGGGTTCATCTAATCTCATTTATGTAATGACATGCGTCGCAAGTTGCAACTCGAGAAAAAAAAATTAAATCCCTCATCCGAATATAAGATCGCACAATATAGAGCACTGAAAATTATCCATACAAACACATCTGGTTTCGTACACCAATTTCTCATGCTTGCGCTGAAACCGGCGGCACCTGCTCGGAAGGCGGGTTCGCCGAAGATTTGCCCTCAACCCGGAGGTCATAACCATAGCCACCTCCAGGAGCCCCGGGGACATTTCCGGGGCCATCGTAGTGAAGCTTCGACACATCGTAGTTGCCTGTTTGCAAAAGTCGGTAAGCCGTGCTCCTCGAAAATAGGCACAACACCTTACCGATGAATTTCCATCCATCTTCTTTGACGTGGTAGAGATTGACCGTGTTACCTGAGAAAGCGTCACGGTGACCAGCAGCATAGATGCTGCGCCGCCCGAGTTCCTGTGCTTCAGCATCGGTCAGGTCCCACCTGTACCCCTGGTCGAGTACACCGTAGGCGAAGGTGCTTCCAGACCCCACAGAGAAGAGATCTCCCTTGAGACGAGTACCATCTGAATCAACGTAAAACACTGCAGGTCCCTAAAACGGCGTGAGCTGATTTGAACATGTACAGCTGAAAATCCCTCACAGTCTTGTCCCAACCACAAATCATAGTACCCTGTGCCGGAAAGTTGAGCTTCACGTAAGCACAAGATATAAGAGGCGCGCGTACCATGCTCAGACCCATTCCCTTGTAGCTGTAGACAAGGTTGCTGAGGTATTTGCTAGCTGCGGCAACGGAAATCCGTTCACGGTTGCGGAGCTCGTGCAGACGGCACTGTATGCCCAAATATGTTTCCCAGTACTGGCAGTCCGCTGCACATACGTGTTTAGGCCTCGAACGTACGGGGAAGCCTGAGATATTAAATTACGTACCAGCACCACCAGCCATGGTACCAAGCAAATAAGGGTTGATCTCAATGACCTTCTTTACAGTGCCAGACGCTGTTCATCGTATGTATTTGAGCCATTTCCCTCACCGTACAAGGAAAATGGCACTTACCGATGTAGCTTCCCGCCGTAGCCCTAGAATCGACGGCAACAATCACACCACCCTGGAATCGGAAAGCAAGCGTCGTCGTTCCGTGCGCGATCTTAATCTTGCAGTTTGGGTCGGCGTGATCGTCCGTGTGCAAGCGGAGGAACGCGGCAGGCTACAAAGAGACCAGTGCAGACACAGTTAAGCCTCGACAATCCTAGCGTGTCAAAGCGTAGATGGCGGGGGGATACGCACGTCAGGCACCCTCGGGATCCCAAACGTCGGCACGCCTTGGGCGAGCGAGCCGTATCCCGCCATCGAGCCCCACTCAGCGTCGTCGAACTCGCCGTCCTCGACGACCTGTGCCTGGGCTCTGCGGAGCTCGGCCTCCGCGCCATTGCTAGTGTATCGCGTAACGAGTGAGTTCATCGGGCGCGGTTCGTGAACGTGAAAGGCAAGTTAAGTGAAGGAGGTGAGCCACCGGCCGCGCGTCTTCTGGGAGAAGACGATCTTGCGCGTCGCCTCCACCTGCTCGAGGCGCCGGCGCGTGGGCACGTGAGCACCAGCCCCTCTTTGCCCTGCAACACTTGCCCCTCCTTTACCCCCAGTCGCTCGCTCTCTTTGAGCTCTCACTTCCCAATCTTCACGCACTTTAACGCGTTTTTTTTTGACACAGAAGTCATGTCTGCAGGGATTTGTCGCACGCGTCTCGCGGAGGAGCGCAAGCAATGGCGCAAGGATCATCCATTTGTACGCGGTCTTTCGTGAACGTGTCTCGTTCACACACTGAGTTGACTCTGTGAGCAGGGATTCTACGCAAAACCTCTCAAAGCTCCTGATGGTTCCATGAATCTTATGGAGTGGGAAGTTGGAATTCCTGGCAAAGCTGGGGTAAGTATTCTTATGTGAATCGACAAAGTGCTCTTCTTAACGTGTTTTTCTAGACTGCATGGGATGGTGGAGTGTACAAACTGATCATGACTTTCCCAGAAGGTATACCAGCACCTCTTTGCTAACCAGTAACAAAACTCAATTTTCTATTCAAAGATTACCCTTCAAAGCCACCCAAATGTGAGTAGCATACTGAGACATGCAGTGGCAGAGTCATCCCTGACAGTTATTTTTAATCAATAGGCAAGTTCACTCCACCCCTTTTCCACCCTAACGTATACCCTTCAGGCACTGTTTGCTTGTCAATTCTCGACGAAGAGAAGTCGTGGAAGCCTGCAATCACGATCAAGCAGGTATGAATATTGCCCTCCGCTCTGTTCCACTCACCAACAACCCTAATTCGCGCGTTTTTTAGATTCTGCTCGGCATACAGGATCTTCTCGACGACCCAAACGTCAATGACCCCGCACAGAGCGACGCATACACAATGTTCAAGTCAGTCGTCTGAGTTGTTAAACCTTGACCGTAGCTGATCCTTTTAATACAGGAATGATAAGAACGCATATGAGTAAGTGAACTACCGAATTTCCTTTGAAGACAGCTGA
>JAZHGK010005625.1:0-31412 GCA_037855215.1 Waitea zeae
CCTCCACACCCCTCCACGATGTCCACACCCAAGCGCCGGCCACAGAGCCCAGCGCCCACCCTTACGCCCACCTCCGAACGCACACCTCTCTTGTCGACAACTCAAGATGAAGCGGCACCTCAAGCGGAGACCCCGCTTCCGAAGGCTCAAATAGCGCTCCTGACCATCACGCGCGCGTCCGAGCCTATTGCATTTGCCATTCTCCTCCCGTTCGTGAACGAGATGGTGTTGCGAACGGGCGAGGTCACCGTTGAGCAGACGGGATACTGGGTGGGCTTGATCGAGTCTCTGTTCTCTTTCACTTCCATGCTAGTCCGTACGTAAACTCTCGAACCTGCACTATGACACTTTGCTCATTTCTATGTCTTAGTCATGCCCTGGGGTTACGCCGCCGACAAATATGGCCGCAAACCAGTGCTTTTGATTTCTCTCACGGGAACTATCGTCTCCACCATATACTTTGGTTTTTCCACTAAAATATGGCAAATGATCGTCGCCCGGTGTATCGCGGGTGCGTTCAGCGGCAGTGGCGTGGTCGTGAGAACGGTGCGCATATGGACGTCATCTCAAATTTGAACAGACGATGACGTTGATTCCGCAGCTATTTTCAGAGATCTCTGACAAGTCGAACCAGGCCCGTGTGTTCAGCTGGTTCGCCTTTGCTAACAATATGGGCCTCTTCCTTGGTAACGCCACTTCTCAAATCATCGAAAAAATAATGACACGGTCCTTAACCTACTTGCATTGTTCTTCCAGGCCCTACACTCGGTGGTGCACTTGCGGATCCTGCCCGGCAGTTCCCGAACACGATAGGAAGTCTTTCCATCTTCCAGCATTATCCTTATGCTCTGCCGTGTTTAGTCTGCGCTTTGTACATCTCCCTCTCGCTCATCGCCAACTTCCTTTGGCTCGAAGAACCTGTTCACCGGGAACGAGCAGAGAGACAGCCACTTCGTGCCCTCTTGAACGCTACATTGGGCAAGGTCTTCCTCATCTTTTCTGTCGCTATGTTTCTTGGTCTGGCCTATAGTAAGTCTTCTGGTTTCTTGTTGGTTGCCAGTTTTAAAGCTCATATGCTTCCAGCTGCCGTTTTGCCACTTTACGCCTTCACTCCAGTGGATCTCGGTGGTTTGGCACTCAGGCCAGTAAGTCTATTCACGTCGATTTTGATCTCCCGTTTGTTTGACATTTGAATTTCAGCCTCATATCGCCGCTCTTATGGCCCTTGCTGGTGTCTCCCAGTCAATTTGGTTGCTCTTTGCGATGCCTCCTCTCGATAAGAAGCTGGGTACGAGACGGTTGCTTCGTATTTGCTTCTTAGCTTGGCCATGGTTTTTCGTGACGCCTGTCCTTTCCAACATCATGGCCAAACGTGGAAACTGGACCGGTGCATATGCGTTGATGTGTGGTACAACCATGTTTGGCTCTGGCGTTTCTATTGCTTTCAGTAGGCATCTATTTCGATTTAATGCCATCCCCGCGACTCATCGATGTTTCCTGCAGCCTCGGTACAGCTACTTATTAACAATGCGTCTCCCCCTGGCGCGCTGGGGACCGTAAATGGCTTCGCCTTGACTCTCATGTCTCTCATCCGCACAATCGCACCTGCCACCATGACGTCCATCTTCGCCTTCGGTGTCGAGCACAACGTCATGGGTCGTTACCTTGCCTGGTTTGTCATGTGGACGGTCGCAACTCTCGGCATTGGTATCAGTGCGTTGGCACCCAGAGATGAACGCCCGAACGTGCAGAAACCAGCTGCGAATGCATCAGAGGAGGGAAACGCGCCTCGTACGCAATGATTCGTAGTGTGATATACATAATCTTGTACATGACCACGTATTTGCCAAATATTACTCCTGACTTGGCATCTTGGTTATAGCTTCGACGAATGGTTACTTTCTTGATATGCTTTCAGAGCGGCATCTACAACCTCGCCCATGCCAATCACTGCTTCGTCTTCTTGGGTCTGCCCTACAAGTTGAATTGAGACCGGCGCATTAGCGAAAATCGCCGGGTCGTCTAGAGACAGCACTCAGCAAACGGTCTTCTTCGCTCAGGCTAAGAAATACTTACACCACTCGTAGTTTCTCTTATCGCCTGAAGTCATAAAGGTGTGAGGAGATCTCTTGGCGTCCAATTCAGGATTAACCCTGGTGACAGGTATCACGAGCGCCGGATAGTCCAACACATTCCAGACAATGGTGTATGTAGCCGCTCTGCAATTTATGCATAAGTACAAAAACCTATTTGATAGACACTGTAGCTGCTTACTGGCTCTTTCCGTGCGGATTAGCGGCATACGCCGTCACTGGCGATATGATAGCGTCGATTGGGCGACCAGTAGTTGTGCGGTTGACTGAAGCGTTCCACTCTGCGAGGTACTCCTCACGCAATGTCCGCTGCTGTTTGTGCAACTGCCAGAGCTCATAGGCTGACTTTCCGTTTTCAAATGCTTGTGCTTCATTCTCTTTTCCAATTTCCAGACTTGCAATGATGGGCTCTTGCGACTCAGAGACGACGGCAGCAAAATCTTCGTCCTGGCCTGCGTTCCATATGTCGACCTATGATTTCAAAACGAAATGAGGTGACATATAGGGCCGCGATAGCCTGACATCACTTACGACAACTTTTCTCATTTCGTAGTGCTTATGAGGCTCCCAGTCAATTACTGCAACGGTGAGAGTGTTTGTATTAGCTGAGAACCTAGAGATAAATGAACGACAGCAGACACGCCTTCATGACCTGCAGCTAACAACGCTTGTTTCGCCATCTCTAACGCACGCAAAATGGGCGGATGAGGCATCACCGCACGATCGTGCCACATAATCCCAAAACATAACTTTCCACCATTGCCATGTTCTGCTAGCCTATACGCTGCCTCGTTCCATGGTAAACGGAGTGCTAATGGGTCCCGTTTCCATGGTTGTGCAGTGAGGACCGCGCGCATGAAGGTGTGGACTCCTGACAGTGAATTCGACATGGGTCCAAGGACGCTAGGAACGCCGCCCTGCCCGTCCAGAGTGTTGGCCGCGCCACTGTAAGGAACCCTATGTGAAGATGGCCGCAGGCCATATAACCCACAGAACGAAGATGGAATACGAATGGAACCACCGATATCGGAACCTACGCCAAGGGGACTACCCTTCATGGCGATAAGCGCACCTTCACCACCCGAAGATCCCCCGGAAGTCAATGAGCGATTCCATGGATTGAGAGTCCGACCAAACATGGCGTTGTATGTCTCAGTCCACTGATTTTGTTTAAAGAAAAGGTTAGCTTGGCGACTACTTATGATGAAAGAGAGTTACCATCAGAGTTTGCGGAACATTAGTGCGTACGAAAGGCACTGCGCCCAGGTCGCAGAGAATGTCGACTAGTACAGCGTTCTTGTCAGCGTACTTTCCGACCCATGATGCATATCCTAAGAATGAATGTTGTATGAATTCATGAAAGTCTTGTGGTGTTTTTTTTTCTTGATTACAAACCTAAGGTCGTTTCAAGCCCTTTAATAGATAATTGATCCTTGAGAGAGATGGGCAGCCCTTTATATTTTCGGAATGACAGCTGGTTTATAGTCAGATTGTTCAGCCAGATGACAAGACTTCTCACCATGCAGAGGGCCAAAGGGCTGGCCAGTTTCTTTCAGATGTTTGTCAAGCATTGCAGCCCGAGAGAGTGCTTTCTCGACAAATATTTCCGTTAAACACGATGTCTACATGGAGAAATGATGTGATGAAATTTGAAACTTTTCATAAAAAGTTTGGTGTGCAGTATTGCACGTACTAGTTGCTGCGCAACAATCGCCCGCTTGTAGAATGCGGTTGTTGTCTCGACAGCGGACCACTCTGCGCTTGCTAATTTTTTAAGCAAAACATCGATGTCGACAGTATCGGTGATTTCTAGCTCCTTAGGGGTGAGCAGACCAGAAGTAGCTGGTACATTCGTCACGTTAAGGACGTTGGTAGAAGGAGTGTTGATAAGCCATTCCTTAGGAATAGACTCTGCCTGTCGGCGCTGTTTATCGGAAACAAGCTCTTTCCAGTGCTTGGAGGGAGAAGACATGGGAGAAATGGTAAAAGGAAAAATGTGGCTCGATCTTAGTCGTCAGAACCAGATGTCACAGCAGCGTGGCACGGGAGAAAGCCGGTCACTGCAGTCGGGCGAATGGTCTAATTCGGTGCTGGTGCCGGTTAGGTGTACTTAGCTCTGACTCGTCACGGGAATGTTATAATATAACTTTAAAAGTGATGGATATGTCATGGTACAAGGGACTAAGTAGGATGAACTACAAACTAGAGACGTAACCTTTCCTATGAAAAAAGAAACTATACTTTGTCAGTGGCTTGTCATAACAAAAACCAAACAAAGTGGAAGTAGGGCTCAGAACGTCATCCATGTCATTGATATTCACCCAACGAGAGTCGGGGAGTATCAAATCGACTAAGAGGTGCCAGTGGTGGTCGCAATACAGCAACACTCTTCATTGCAAATAGTTTGATTTAAAAAAGGCAAGTTTGATTACTCACTGAAGCGAAATGCCGCGGACGGTTTGAATGTGGAAGTGAAAGTGCAGGTACGAAGGCAGGAGGCACAAAAAAAATTGGTGGACCGGACGGAGGTAAAAAGAATTTGTTCGGCATCTGCCGAGCCACTTGCAGTCCTCCCACCCAACTTCACGGCCTGAGCTCGTTGTCCACCTCGCCTCCCGACTCATTTTCTAGGTTGGTAGGCCGTCGTTATGCTCTATCGCAATCCCAATGGCAGCTTTGTAGAGCAGATCTCACTAAATGGGATCATGGGGCCTTTGATTTGATGGATGGATGGGGTGACTCCCAGCTGCCGCACCTGCTTTATCATTTATCGCTACTTGGGCCTAGGAGATTGACCTCTTGCTTTCTTCCCCTTTTTATCAGCCCATCGCCTCCTTGAAAAATAAAAATGTCCGCTCAAATCAGCAAGAAGCGCAAGTTTGTGGCCGATGGTGTTTTCCACGCTGAACTCAATGAGTTCTTCACCCGCGAGCTCTCGGAGGAGGGTTACTCAGGCTGTGATGTCCGCGTCACTCACGCCCGCACTGAGGTACGTGCAAAACGGCTTCCTGATAAACTTTCTGACTGACCTACGATGTTCTCATTTTAGATTATCATCCGCGCGACTCACACCCAGGAGGTCCTTGGTGAGAAGGGTCGCCGCATCCGTGAACTCACCGCGCTTGTTCAGAAGCGCTTCAAGTTCCCCGAGAATTCCCTCGAGCTCTATGCCGAGAAGGTCAACTACCGTGGTCTGTCTGCAATTGCACAGTGCGAGTCGCTCCGGTACAAGCTCCTTGGCGGTCTCGCCGTCCGCCGGTGCGTCCGAGCTTGTTATGAATATATTTGATCATAGTTCTGACTCGGCTTAAATTAGTGCGGCCTATGGTGTGCTCCGCTTCGTCATGGAGTCTGGTGCGAAGGGATGCGAGGTCGTTATCTCAGGAAAGCTCCGTGCTGCCCGTGCCAAGTCAATGAAGTTCACCGACGGCTTCATGATCCACTCTGGACAACCTGCGCGTGACTTCGTCGACTACGCTGTACGCCACGTTATGCTCCGTCAGGGTGTTCTTGGTATCAAGGTCAAGATGTGAGTATTTAACTCGAGAATTTGTTGGAAATCATGTTAACGCCGGCGGCTTGCAGCATGAAGGGCTGGGATCCTGAGGGTCAGCTCGGTCCTCGCAAGCCTCTTCCTGACTCAGTACAAATCCTCGAGCCGCCGATCGACAAGATCATCACCGAGCCCTCTTCCGAGCAGCGCGAGCCACTGCCTCCTGCTGCTCCCGTTCCTGTTGGCGAGGCACCAGAACAGGGCTACCAACCTCAGGACCCCGCCTATCAGGCGGATGCGTATGGGGATGCGGCACCTGCAGAGGCTTTCTGATCTGCGTATTTTCCCGTTGTTTCTCATGTCTCATTTTTCACTTCTTTCATCACTGTATTCGCCACTACCGGTTGGTGTTGTATTCAACGTTTTCAAAAGATGTAGGGGCTTCTTTAGTCCACGAGATTGCAAACATAGCACCAAGGCTATTTGTACAATTCAGATTTTCCACCAAGGGTTCTTGCACGTGATTAACGCGCCTCTTGACCTTCTCGTTGTGTCGCGACTACAATGTCAAACGCTCAGAATGAGAACTCCGATAGTGAAGAATACGAAGTAGGTAGGTAGATAAATGACTATAATTCTTCATTTCACTTCATACACCATAGAGGCGATCCTAGCTGCTCAATATGACGAAAAGGATAACACTTGGGTTCGACTTTTCATCCTCCGGTTTAGTAAAGCCTTACTTATGTTCATAATAGATATATGCAGTCAAGGTCTGAAAGTCACTTTATGAGATGACATATTTCTCTGACAGATTCCTGAGACAGTGGTGGAACTACGGAGCTGAGCACAACACGTACGTCGATTTCATTTCCCTGTACGCCATGAGCCTAAATACTGTTTAGGTGGGAGGATGAGAAAAACATGCAGGGTGCACAAGACCTTATGGAGGAATTTTGGAAGCATGTAGGAGAAAAGCAACCTGGGGTGCGGGTTACAGCATCCAAGCACTATATCGGTACGCAGATCAACCTTAAACATTGTCTTGCAGACTGCTACAAACAGAATACAGAAAAACAAATGAAAGATGCAAAAAGACTTCATCAACAGAACAACGCATCTAGAAACAGTCCCAGTAGCAAAGAAAAGGCTAAAGGCAAAGACAAGGGCAAGGACAAGGCGGATAAGGGCAAGGACAGAACGGAGAAGGGCAAGGACAAAGCGGATAAGGGCAAGGACAAAGCGGACAAGGACAAAGACAAAGCGGACAAGGAAGAGGACAAAGCGGACAAGGACAAGGACAAAGCGGGCAAGGTTGAATTAGGAAGCGAAAAGAAGGTAAGCTCATTAAGCATTCTACGTAGCGTTCCTTTGTGAACTGTGTCATATTAGGCTACCTCTACCAGTTCATACAAGGTCGGACCTCCTACCACCAAACCGAATGAGAAGGTTAAGGGCAACACGAATTCAAGGACTTCAACTACAAAATCCTCGATAACTTCCACTTCCTCTGCACCATCGTCTCAAAAGAAGAAAAAGAACAAGAGCCGATCCATAATTGTAAGTTCCTTTGATCAGCTGTCTAATAGCTAGGAGCTGAGGCTTTTGAGCAGTCCACGAGTTCTTCAGAAGATGACATTCCACTCTCGCAAACTGTCTCTAAAGGAGCAATCAAAAAAATTCAGCTCAAGCCGACTCAAAGCGCTACTCCTCGTTCCGAGGTTGGTGCCAATTTTGTCTGAGTTATTTATGCTAAAATATGAGTTAGGGGATAGCATTAGCATCTTCTACAAATGCTGGGACGCAGCCTACAAATAAGGCACAAGTAACCACCATCACTTTAATCGCGGGATGTTATGCTGACACGTCGATTAGCCGATGAAGCGCAATTCAATCACTGGCCCTCCTCCATCTTCGTCTGATAGTGACGACGAACACAATTCTCTCTTCTCTGGATCCGACGATGACGCTCCTCTTGCAACCAAAGCAATTCCTGCTTCCACTTCCCGCGGACCGCCTCAGAAAGTACCCTTTCATCGCACACAACAACCGCGCATCAAGATGATCGAGACCGACTACACCGAGGCTAGTGGGATCAAGGCCAAAGCCAAGATAGCGCTTCCAAGCTTCAAAAAGAAAAGTACCATCGCGCCACAGCCTGAGACTTCTGCAAGCCAAGTCTTGACAGACAATGTACCTGCCGCTAATAACCAATGGCTCAGCGATAATCCAATATCGACCTCACCTGTTGTGTCCAGTTGGAGAAATGCAGGTGACTCTACAGGACCAATGTCAACAAGTGGGTGGGGTATGTCCTCGCAGCCGGTAGCAAACAGATGGGGAGCGCCTAATGAACAATCGACTGGAACCTGGGGGGTAGCTGCAACTCGGGACTTGGAAAGTGATGAACAAATGGGGCCTGTTTCATCAACCGCACCTGCTCATACGTGAGTTCATCATCGAGATGTTAGCTTGAGCCAACGATGATAATGTATTATTTGTCTAGACCACCAACAGCTGAAGATCCAGCTGCTGACTTTTTGTCTAGCTTGCAATCGAAGTAAGCCATGTCCAAAAAATTATTGCGTCAAATTTACTGACAAGAGAAAGCCTCGATGCGCCCTTGCTGAATCCATCTCTTTCCGCATCCTCGAGAAAATCTGGTCAAATGCAAAAGAAATGGTCATGGAATGGTGATTTGTTTGTGGGTACCGACGATTCGTCCTTTATTCAGTACGGCTCTATTGTCATTTCGGATCCGACGGAGCCCCGCTCTGGTGATCTTGAATTTCGCTTCACGAACTTTGCTCTGGCGAAAGGAAGTCCACTTCGTATTACCACATTTCATAGTATTTCAGCTCTTCAGCTTGTCCTTACGGCATGCAAACCTGCTACACAACTACTCAAGGTTGGTCCTCACAGCGATGAGGATAAACAGAAGTTTGGCAAACTTGTAACCTTCATGGACTACTCCCACGTAGTAAGTGTACCAATACCAGTACATAGCGATTACTTACACCCTACAGGTGGCGCTCGTGGAGTTGTTTGTGGGTGAGTTGTCTGTAGGCTTCCTTGCTTTGTTCCCCACAGAGAACAATTCTTTGTCGAACGATTTTGGTTTATTTGGACATATGCGTGACAATAAGAATCTGACGGCAGCAGTCCTACCGTGGAAGATCTCAACCGACATTTACCGTAAAGTCAGATGGTGGGGCTCACTAGAACAACCTTCAACATCCATTAAATATCCTCGTGGAAAGGAGGAGACTTCGCTGCCCAGCTCTTCCCGTTTCATTTCTCGAGGACAATCCCTGCGCATCTCCGAGAAAGGACCTATCACACAGCGCATGATTGATGTGCTTCCTGCTCTCAGTCTTCTTCATTTTCCTTATCAACTAGCAGAAAAGATGTCTTACCCAGAACGACCATTTATCATATGGGATGACCACCCTCCGGAATCTCCTCATCTCGAGACGCGCGCTCTACGGACTGTGCTTGCTGCTTGTAGCTCTCCAAGACCAGCAAAAGAAGTACAGCCACAAGATTATGCGCGGTTTATCTTTGTGCACGTTGGTGCTCTTGCAACCCTCTACAGACTTCCTCGACTGGCTGAGCGAAGAAGAAAGCATCCAGAAACGCTTTTCTTTTTATACGGAACACATCCCAATGTTAGCCCAGTGCAATGGGGAATGCGCGAGGCCTTTATTCTAGGTGTGTGATTCCAGCCTAGACGGATATTTAGCTTGTGTTTTAATCCCATCTTTTAGGTGGGATTGTCACCTTTACGGCAAAATGCTTGGCGGAAAATCCTTGGGAGACATGCGATCTAATTCGGCGGATTTCCAAGCACCCGCATTGGGCTTGTTACATATTGACATCTGTCCTGGCCATTGCCATAAAGCTAACCTCCGCAAACGGTACCCGCACTGCTTGGGATGAAACGTAAGCAATCACAGAACCTTCTTCACAGTATACTGATGATTTGTTTAGCAATAGACTAATCTTATCCGAGCTATCAAACCTTATAGAAGAAGACGAAATTGCACTTTTGCAGACCATTTCTACGATTGGAAATTTGAATTCAGACATGGAAACAAGCAGCCCCCTATCACTCTTATTTTCTGTGGATATCGATCAATTTTCTGAGCAAGATCTACCGGAACTGGCAAGACGACATGATCACCTGACATTCAACAAAGTACAGAGCGAGGCTGAGCTTGATATTATTCGCCGGATGACCTCAATGCAGTCACAGCCAACGGTGATGGAAGAATACCGTCGATATGTGATTGTGCGCTCTGAAGGGGAGACTCATTTATCTTCTGGGACAAACGGTGTACGTGCTATCATTTCATACTCGTTTTTACCAGATGATAACCGCTATGTGCACGCAGCTCGAGTGGGTTACACTGAACGAGTTTTCTTTTATGGACAATTACTTCAATCACGGACACGTGGACAATGCATAAAAACTCTGGAATTGTTTATTACAATGATATCTAATTTTATCTCATAATTCTTCTACTTTGTTGAAGCATGCGACAGAATACACTCTGCCACAGTAACCGAACAGCATCTGTACGTTCAATTCCACTAGCGGTTTGGTTCTATGTGACATCGCAGAGGCGGAGCTTCGTCTCTTATAAAACTGTTAAACAAAGTACATCAATATTGCAGGGTCACTTCGCTGGCCCTTGGCCGTAACCGGCCATTAGGCGGAGGCCAAAAGCTGACTGAGGCACATTGTTGTATTACACCGCCGATTCCGAAACCATATATGCAAGCTCTATAGTTCGATCATGCAATCACCGGGACGTATATGTGGAAAATAAGTTCAGAGGTAGATTAAAAGGACTAGTACATAGTGGCTAGGGATTAAAGTAGGTGCGAGCCTCCATGTTTGAGTCGACACCTATATGCGAGTAAGACTCACCACACAGGTGCCCGGAATAGAGGTGCCCGGCCGTGCCGAAAGAAGCAGATCAAAAGATGTCAGGCCTTCAGGTACGTGTCAATTCAATATGTTTAATCCGACGGACGAATTGTCTAATTTAGGTGGCAATGAGTGTTCATATGAAATTAATGAGCTCCAAAATGATGCGCGTACAAAATAAGGGTATGTGTGATGTAGAAAAAAAGCAGGGGTGGTGATTTGACAATTATACAGTGCGAATGAAGACAAGAAAATGGTGAACCGCGTATCAAGGCAATAGATGAAGGCTCATGAAGATTAAAAATGATAATGTTCACCATAATGTGCGAAGTGAATTCACAACGTCGCGAGGATCTTGTTCAACTAATTTACCCTGCTTCTCACGATACCAATGACTGCTGAGGCGATGGTGGCCCTGCTCCAGGATCAAGTTTCCGTTGGCGGGTTGGCCCGCAATCCGGCCGATAGTCAAAGCGTCGCTTGCAAGGCGCACATTGGGCCCACTGCGGCGGGTAAAGCTGACACCATCATCCCCTTTATCGTTTTCATCAGTCTCTACAACCGAGGGAGGAGCAAGATTGAGTTCTCCGGTTTCTTCGTCCTCGATTACGCCACTCAGCTCCGGCGACCTACGCGATATTCCCGGCCTATTGAGCAATTCTCTGGGGATTTCTTCACCAAGAAATCTCGCTAGCTTGCTGACTGTTTGCCTATGACGGGTAGCGGGCGAAGGGGGCATGAAGCTCAGCGCACTGACTGCCGTCCCTGGCGTATCGTCCTCTATTGAGGGCATGACAGGCGGAACTTGCAAGCGTGAAAGGGTCGGTCGAAGCGACGTTGTCCGCGGGGGCAATAGATTTGCAGGAATGACATCGAGTTGCTTAGGTGTGGAGGGAGGAGAAGGTGTTGCAGACGGGGTCAAGGAAGGAGAGAGAGACGGTGTTTGGGGAGTCTGCGGAAGTGGCCGAACATAAGTAGACATAGAACTCTCCGAGTACGGCCTCTTGGAAGGAGGTCGTGGTAATGGTCGAACGCGTTCAGAGCTTCGGGATGCGCTGGAGGGAGGGGTGGTGGTTCCACTGGGTTCGAAGTTTTGAGTCAAGATCATGTGTAACTTTGGCGCTGTTTGTGGGCGCCGCGTGGAAGGGCTGGTAAACAAGCCTGGTGACGGGGTACTAGGACATGATGAGGTAGAAGGTTCAGCTGGTGAAGTGTAGCGCCTTGGCCGCAATGGACTCGTTGTCGCGATGTTTAGGTAGGTGGATGACATGCTAAGGAGATGGGCGAGGGCGAGGGAGCGGGCATCGCTTGGGCTTGGCTGGTTTAATCCTTAAATCCCGGCCTTAGGGGTGCCATAATGATTAGAGGGACCAGGGCAGACGCGACGGCAAAGGGTGGTGAGGACAGTTTGACACCCCGGCCCAGGGAATGAAAGCAACAACCGATCCGGTCCCCATCAGCATCCTCTACTACGCCTGTGTCCCGCAGACACGACCTGTGACTGAACCTTATCCGATGCGTGTACCGAAATTCCTCCTCTAAAGTTCCTGTTGCTAATTTATTTTTGCGAGCGTTCAAAAATCATCAAATAGATCGGTCAACGCCAAGGTACACGAACACACCTGCCTCAGGATTTATAACTTTTCCAACCTTTAGAACATCTTTGATACTCAATGCCTAGGCGTTACTTGAAAGAGCGCAGTACCTGCATGCGTGGTTCGGGCTCGCACAGCTTCGTGCGGCATAGATGCCTAAACTCAGCGTATTGTGCGGTCCCCGCATTCCAGATCACTCCCGAACTGCTCGTTTGCTCCCCGGTCTATACACGCCGTCTCTCGTCAGTGCTCCACTTCCCTTTCCGTAATTGTGGCAGGGTTCGACTACAGGCGGACATCACGACAAAAAGCGATGTGTTCAGTTATCCCGACTCGGGGCCAAGGAGTGTCATCCCTTCCCAAAATAAAAATAGGGGCGGAGCCAGAAGTGAGCACGGACGATATGTCGGTTTTGCATTTAATGGATGGGTTGTGTGCGATTCTGTAAATCTAAGAAAAAGCTGTTCTTCACAGTGGATCTGAAAGGAAGGTCTCAGACACACATGTTGTAGATGCGATCTGCGTTCCGAGAATGCGATGCACGTAGTGTCATAAAGGCGTGGCGTCCTTTCTGTGTGGGTGCCGTCTGTCTCCTTTCCAATTGACGCTGAAAACACATTTGCTAGCACGTGTATTATAAAGCTGACTCTCGTTAGAGGGATCGTGAGAGATTGGCTGATTGTATCAAAGTGCGCACCCCTTCTTCCGAAATCCTCGGTTGTTTGACGAGAAGAGAATCCCCGCAAATTAAGGATACGGTCAGTGAGCTTCGGCCACGGACCCCAGTACAGACTCAGCGACTGTGGTGTGCTTGGCAAATGTTTGCTCACACGCAAGCGAATAGGCAGGATATCTGCACGCAGCGTGGGAGCAACATCACCAATGTCGTGGGTATGTGGGCAAATGACATACCACGCCGCTCAGATAGATTCCATCTTCTGTCGGAGGTGTCGATTCTTATAGAATCAAACCGTTTTCAAAAGAGGCATTGCTTGATCCAAACCATGCCTTCAAAAATCTTTGACGATTTTGAGACAACCTCGGTTATTTGCTGAGGACACCAAAGCGTCGCCATGACTTTTAGCTATGAGAAGCAGCGCGTGTGTCGAGCCTGTTTCTCTTCATTTAAGATATTAAAGCAGCGTAACTTGAGCTAACATGAAAGCGCCCTGGTACCATTACTTCCTGAGGCGCAAAGATGTCTGACTCGCCTTGAGAAGGGCACGGGCTCAACTACCGGTTCTACACTAATTGGTAAGATTGCCGACGAGAGTTCCGATGTGTCGCTACGCAATAGCCTGCGCCGGGTCGGTGTCCTCTCGCATACACACTCTGACGTGACGGGGAGTGTTGGATGCACAAAGTCCGACAGATGTGAGAGAGCGCGATGCATATGACAGCGTATCAGTGTCGTGATCCGCGCATTTAGCCAACCTAAGTGCTACATAGGAGTTTGTCGGATGAGATTCGAGGTGTCGCCACTTTACAAGCGATACTTTGGGGTGAAAAGATGGCGATACGTGCATCACGTCGAGTGCCAAAAGGACCCTTCATGCTCTGAATCTTGAACTTCCGCTAAAAGTGGGACTCAGGAATAGACAAATAGAACGGAGGAGGGGAGGGGGGTCGTGTTGATCAATTATACTAGATCGTGTTCCGAAATTACCGATCACAATGCAAGCGAATTTCAACGAAGTGGGTTCAGGCTTTGAATGCAGCACAGCCGAAGTCTGGAATTTATTGAGCGGATCGGCCAGTTGTTGAAAGCACGGGACTCTGAGAGGGCTCAGCGAGCGGTCCGGTTTGCCAACGGAGTGGCTAAAGAGCGTTTGATTGCGTTAGAGCGCAAGTGAGGAGCTGGAAGGGGCCAGTACGGTCGCAGCACTTTTGCAAAGCACGGCCAAACACGGAACACAGAGCGGGCCTGGCATGCGACAGCCACCCGCGTGGTGGGATTCCGTCGGCCGGTGCGGTCACGCCTACACATCTTTTCGCCAGCTGCTGACCACACCCGCCTGTGTGGTCGCATGTCACGCATCCCAGTCCCAACGAACTCTCATTCACCAAGACAAGCCGCAGGCGCACGGCCAGTTTCTCCATCCCACTTTCCCGAACGCTCTACCTCGCCTCTTCCACCTCAGAGGCAGCCTACTACCCCCATGTCCACCCTCTCCGGTCACGGCTCCCTCGCGGAGACACGCAAAAAACAGTCGAGGCGCGATGAGGTAAGTAACCCACAGATCACACAAAGGGGGGAAAAATGGTCGAAGACCGCATTTCGCGTGGCCTCGATCGGGCCGGGCAGCAAGCTGACAGCGCATACCACATAGGCTATCCGAAAGAAGATTGAGGGCGAACTCGCACGCAAACGCACCATCCCGGCGGCGCAACAACCACCTAATCGCAAGAAGCTCAACACTAAGACGACCGCACCTAAGGGCACCGTCGCAGCGCTCAAGCCCAGCCCGGCGCTCACAGTGCCAGAGAACATCACCGTCTCTGAAGCCAGTCAACTTTGTGCCGCGAAGCGGACCGACTGCGTGCTCGTAGTCGACGATGAAGAAGGACTGAGCGGAATCTTCACCGCCAAGGATCTAGCCTATCGTGTGCGTAGTGGTTCCCAGGTTGTCGGACTCGTTGGCATAGAGGCTGATTGCGTTCCTCCAGGTAACTGCGGAGGGTCTTGACCCCCACATCACTCCCGTTAGCCAAATCATGACCCGCAACCCGATGGTAACGCGCGATACGACGAGTGCCACGGAGGCGCTGCAACTGATGGTGCAGAAGCACTTCCGCCACTTGGTGAGTAGCTCATCCCGGAAGTAAAACAATTAGAAACAAAGTCAGTACTCTTGAGCGGCTCATGCGACCTATATTGTTTAGCCTGTCTGCAACGAAGAAGGGAACGTTGTCGGACTGCTCGACATCACGAAGGTCTTCCACGAAGCTCTCGAGAAAGTCGAGAGGAGCTCGACCGCGTCCGAACAGCTCTACCGCGCACTGGCTGGCGTCCAAAGCGAGCTCGGCCCGGGTGCGACCGCGAACCCACAGGCGGCTGCGATGCTCGCGTACGTCGACGCGCTCCGCGAGAAGACGGCCCTGCCGGACCTCACAACCGTCATGGACTCGCGCACCTCGCCCGCCACCGTCAGCCCGAAGACGACCGTCCGCGAGGCTGCGAAGCTCATGAAGGAGCGCCGCGTCACGGCCGTGTGCGTGATGGAGCCGGTCGGCCCGGGCGCCCACCCACGGATCGCGGGCATCTTCACCAGCAAGGACGTTGTCCTCCGTGTCATCGCGGCCGGCCTTGAGGCGGGCCGCTGTAGCGTGGTTCGCGTGATGACGCCCCACCCTGATACTGCGCCTCCGGATATGAGCATTCACGACGCGCTGAAGAAGATGTACAGTGAGTGGCACGATGGCGCTGACTTGGATACCCCCATGCTTACCTGCTATCTCAGCCGGACATTATCTTAACCTTCCTGTCGTCGAGTCTGATGGCAAGCTTACTGCCATCGTCGACGTATTGAAATTGACGTACGCCACTCTCGAGCAGGCGAGTTTTTGCAACAATCTATTTTTGTATCGTAGCTCATACAGATCTTAGATGAACACCATGAGCAACGAAGCGGCAGGGGCCAGCGACGAGCAGGGCGGCCCCATGTGGGGCCGATTCTTTGACTCCCTTGGTGGCGATGACACAGAGTCGCACATCTCTGGTTTCAATCCCGATTCGTCCTTCCAGTCGTCGCCAGTGGGCCTTTCTCATATGATGCAATCGCCATTCCCAGAGGTACATCCTAACGATTCTGCCTCCGCCGTCGGCGACGAGGGTTCGGTACTGGATGGATACCCAAGAGGGAAGGAGACCGGGCCCGCTCCTCAGCTCATCGGCGACACGAAGGAAATCGCGCCGCCCATCGACGACGGGACGTACGTCTTCAAGTTCCGCACCCCGTCGGGCCGTACGCATCGCTTCCAGGCGCGCGACGACAACCTCGAGCATCTGCGCGAGATTGTCGGCGGGAAGCTCGCCGTCGACCCATTCTTCACGTCGGCCCGCCCGGACCCTGAGACCGGGCTCGCGCTCGACC
Organism: Waitea zeae; assembly: GCA_037855215.1. NCBI lineage: Eukaryota > Fungi > Basidiomycota > Agaricomycetes > Corticiales > Corticiaceae > Waitea > Waitea zeae. Next base: position 16,209 of record JAZHGK010005625.1, read on the forward strand.
CGCATGACTTTTTGCTCTCGTACACGGACGCGGACGGCGACGTGGTGCTCATGTCCGCCGACGACGACGTCGCCGACGCGGTGAAGAACGCGCGCGCCACCGGCGCAGACCGCGTCGTCCTCTTCATCCAGGGTGGGAAGGGCTGGGAGCACACGCCCAAGTCGGAGGTCAAGGCGGCGGAGGTCGCAGCCGCCGCGCGGCGAGAGGCTAGCGAGGTCGAGCGGACCGAATCCGTCCAGCCCGAGAAAGCCGCACCCGCCCAGCCTGTCCACACTCCTCCGCCGTTCGTCCCTCAGCCCGAGCTCGTGATGGGTATCCCGAAGGACTTACTCCTGCCCGCGAGCATCGGCGCCCTCGCGGTCGTGATCGTCGGCGTGTTCACCATCTCGCGCATGAGTTCTCGTTAGGCGGATATACTGGCATAAACTCGCGGATCTCCAATTAGACTTTGTACTCCTACATCTGTCCTCAAATTGTGGCGGTAGGACTCGTAATATTTGGTTACATATTCTCACTGGTACAAATCCCCCCTCTTCCGTCCTCTTCGCACTACCACATACCCGGATCTCACGCTCATTTCTTCCTAATTTTTCTTGCTCTTCCACACCACTGTCGGGAATATCGACCGCGGCCGTCATAGTTGTCACTCATTCGCGCTGCGTACCTGAAATACTCACATGTGTTAATATTGTTCCCCTCTACGCTGACAGCGAGAGGCCCGAAGATGGATCGCAACACCACTCAGATGCTGCCTGAGATGACCATCGAGCGGGCTACCCATAAATGTGACATTGAGAAGCCCTGTATTTCAGATTGTTGTTAGACTATGTATCCACTGACTTGCTCTCGAAGTGACTGTGAGACTGGAGGCTCCAGTGTCTGAAAGCTATACGTTGGTACGAATGTTTTTGACAGAATGTGTCTCAGGATTTCAAATACAAGGCCGAGATGCAAGGCGGGTCTCGAATGTCCTGGAAGCGTGTATATGTGTCTTTCAAGGCTACCCGAATGTGCCAGTCGAAAGGGGCGCGGATCTTGGCGATCAGTCTGTGCCCAGACTGGCTCATCCTTGGTCTCGAATGTTGTTTCTGGGAGAGCAAGTTGTGATACTCGAAACTAGAACCAAATAGTTCGCAGGATCTTTTGTAGTACAGGTGTGCCGGAGATGGATGGCAATCTGGCCCATTTAGTCCAATTCACTTTGAATTACAAGATTGCCATCCACCTCCGGCACATCTGTAGTAGTGAATTATAGAAGCGATAGGACAACTCAGAATCGTTCTTAAAGACAACTGAGTACGCTTCTGGCACCGAAATGTGATGGCCGTCTGATGATGGTGCCGAGCGATTACGCGGCAATACAGGGACAGGGAAAGGTGGCTGCAATTTTGTGCTGATTCCAACAGAAGGTTGCCGATTGAGAGATAAGGAGATGAAGTTTGTGACGCCCCTCTTGTTGCCTGGTCGTTGGCAACTATCCTATTTCAATCCGATTTTTTAGCTCGCAAGCCAAATCGAACAACATTTCTACTGAAATATTGCCTTTTCGAGTAACTGGACATTTTTCCGGGTTAAGCAGCTTATCGCAGGCGTTGTGGAGTGCGGCTTGAGAGCTGGCCCGAGGTGACGGCCACCGAAGGGAAGCGTGTGTGAGGAAACGGGTGACATCACGCGTTCCATGTACGGAAATGGAACTGCTTCGTATGGGGATTAGTGCCACAACCACCCTCCCCGCACACGCTGCCCCCTGCACGCCCCCCCTCCCCCCTCACCCGTCTTGCCTGGCTCGTGGCCAACCTGAACGACTCCGCGCGTTGGACGTCGCCAGTGGACGGCCCACAGCTCCTCTTCGCTCCACCACCTTCAACCTCCTCGTCAGCACTTTTTTTTACCCCACCTCGCCGCCAAGATCCGTGGAGCGGCCCCAGCGTTGCTCCCTATAAGTTCTAGGAGGTGCTCGGTCCCAGGGCTGTCTCTAAAGATCTCCTACCGTTTCTCTTCGCTCTCGTCCCTACGCCATGGCCAGCATCGCTCTCGCACGCGCATACCAACAATCTTTCGACACCCACCCGTACGCCACGCTCGCCTTCACAAACGGCTTCCTGAACGCGCTCGGCGATTCGGTCGCTCAGCGTGCACAGCAATTCGTGAGTCTGGACACAGCAGCACACGCCCCCGTGACCGTCTCACTCACAATCGATCGCTTCCTCTCACCGTCTCCTAGACCAGCAGCAGGAACCGCAAGGAACACGAGCCGCCTTTCCGCTATGACTATTCACGCACATTGCGGTTCTTCACCTTTGGGTTCGCCATGGGTACGCACACACACGCCGCCACTCGAGATGTGAAACCTGAGCTCAATATTTTCCCTGTTTCTGTCATCAGGCCCCTTGATTGGTCGCTGGAATCAATTCTTGGAGTGGAAGTTCCCACTGCGTTCCTTGGCCGCAAAGTCCCAAGGTCAGGCAGGACAAGTCAGCGGGCGTTCGCTCGCGAAGCGTGTCGCCGCCGACCAGCTTATCATGGCACCCATCGGCGTACGTGGTTTCCTGTCATATTTTCTCTCTCTCTTTATTTCACGCCTGACTCGCTCTCATCACAGCTATCCCTATTTATTGGATCAATGGGCTACATGGAAGGATCTCGTCCAGATCAGATCAAATCGAAATACAAGGACATGTTCTTCCCCGCACTTCTCGCCAACTGGCAAGTCTGGCCACTCGCCCAGCTCGTCAACTTCCGCTACATGCCGCTTCCTTACCGCGTTCCGTTCCAATCCACCTGCGGCGTCTTCTGGACCCTCTACCTCTCCCTCCTCAATGCAAAGCAGGACGACGACGCGCAGCACAGCAGCACCATGCGCTCCACCGCTGACGAGCAGTCTCCAGACCAGAAGGCACTCCTCCTGAGAGCGAAGCGCGAGCGCGAAGCCATCGAGCGCACGCAGAAAGAGGCGCGTGCTCAATGAGCTATTTCTTTCTTTTTCCTCTCTTTTGGTGCCATTTCGTATGAAAGTGCCGGACTATGAACTAGCGCTGTAAACGCGCGTAACCACCTTTTTTTAAAAAAACATGAGTAGCGTATTCACCTCCATAATTCAAGTATATCCATACATGCAATACACACATATTTGGGTTTTGTCGCAACCTATGTTAAGATGCTCAAAATATATAGAACGAGGGTGATGGAATACAAATAATCGGACTATACAAAAAGATAGCTCATGTTGCCCCATATTTTGCCTTGAAATAAGGAGGCGGGAGTGTGGCGAGCACATCCACCAACGGCCTCTCCACAACCACAAGCTCGCCCTGCCCTATGTAGTCCGCAAACAAGATCGGACGGTAGTGCGTGACCAGCTTAAAGTTCTGCTGGCCGTCTTCCTCTCCGCCCACAGTGACCACCCCGTTCGGCTGCTCCTTGTGAGCTTTTCGCGCGTCGCGCCGACGCTTTTTGCTGAACCCGCCGTACCCAGGCGGCGCGTCGAGCGTGACGCGGCAGACCCAGTTCGCGCCCCAGAAGAGCACGTTCCGCGGGCCGACCGGCTTGGCCCCCGGGTCCGAGGCGGCGCCGACGACGCCGTCGTGGAGGTGGGTGAACCGCTTGGGGAGAGAGGCGGAGAGCCACCGTGACCAGGGCGGGTACGTCCGCGCCTCGCAGTCGTACGTCTGGACCAGGTGCGAGGCCGTGCAGAGGACGAGCAGGTGCGGCTGCGTGCTGTCGAACACCAGTGCGCGGACGGGCGTCGGGGTCGAGGGGAGGACGGAGTGGTGTCGGAGCGCGTCGAGGTTGACGACGTGCGTCCGGCACCGGTCGTCGGTTGTCGCGAGCCACTGTCCGTCGGCGCTGACAGCCATGCGCGTCACGGAGACGTGCTCCTCTTCGCCCTCCTCTTCGTCGCTTTCCTCGATATCTTCTTCGTCCCCTTCGCTCGTCTTTTGTTCCGCAGTCCCCTTTTGGCTCTGAGACTCGTTGTTCGCGGATGTTGGGAGCCCACGAATAGCGCGCCCGTGCGTACCGCGTAAGCGATGGTGCATAAATCGGCGGAGGACACGCGGGGAAGTCACGCTGAGTTCGATGACGAGAATATCCGCTCGAGCGGTTGCCATCGCAAGCTTGGAGCAATCAGGCGCAAAGGCAAAGGCAGTCCCAGCGGTAGGCCTTTCACTGTTACTACTCGATGCAGAGCCGGAGTACAGAGCATCGTGAACAACAGAGCTGAAGTTGCGTACCCGCCTGGGCTTGATGGCACCAGATGTCTGTCGCACTCGCGTTAGTGAAAAATGAATTCATAGCTGGGTCGTCTCAAACTCACAGTGGCCTCTAATGTAAACAGCTTTGCCTCATATGCGTCAGAGATAACCAGCCACTTTGCGTCATCAGAGATCGCAGCCGCAATGATGTGTGTCCTAACATTGAGGTCCATCTCCAGCAGCTTGTCCCATCCGTCCTGCTTCTCCTCGCTTTTAACCTCCACATCGCCATCGACATCATCTATATTGCTCCTTTTTTGCGAGACTCTCCATAAGCTCACTGTCGCAGCGGTCGCTAGTACCAAGATCCGCGCTCCACGGGCAAGACACAACGCCGACGTGCCCGCCGCACCAGAGGCATACGCAAGCCGGCGCGGGAAAGCGTCCTCGAACGTCCCAACCGCGCTCGTCGCCAGCGGATTGATCAGCTTTCGAGCAGTGGCGCTCGCGGATGCGGCTGGTGTAAAGGTGACTGAGGCGTCGAGGCCGCCAGAGACCAAGATGGGTGCAACATTCGACGGCAGTGGGGAACGGAGATACCGGCGATGGGGAGAACCAAGCGGGAGATGGGGCGGCCAGGCGGCGAGCGCACGTACATCATGTGAGTGAAGGCGACGGCTGGTGGTTTGCACCCAGTGTGGGCGAGATGATGACGAAGTGCTAGATGTAGGGGGGTGAATGAGCGCAAACTGGGTAATCTTTTGGTCTACGCCAGAGCTATAGACTGCAGTTCCATCCTAAAATTCTGTGAGTTTGTTAGGAAGTACCTTCTTCTAAAACACAACGCACGTGCGAGATAGTGAGGCATAGGACATCAGCCCCATGTGCTCGGAAACTGTGCATTTGAGTGTGGGTCCGTGGGTCCCAGAACTTCACGATACCCATAGAATCACCAGAAACGATAGTACCATCCCTTGCACCAATGTAAGCAGAAGGACAAAGATGGTGACACGTTCAAAGAGAAAAACGAATACTTACCCAAGTACACCCACGCTCCAAACGAGCGTTCTTTCCCCGCGCACCTTGTCTGTTGCCATCCTTTGCACTATCCGACCAGTGCGTACGTCCCATTTGCTTACAGCGCTATCAGAGCCTCCAGTTACTATCCACTCATCTTTCCATTCTTCTTCTTCGTCGTCATCACTATTTTCAGGGCTATCATCCAGAGCGACTTTGGTTGGTGCCGCAGGTACTCCCCAGGCAATGCTAAGAATACGGGATTTAGAACGGTCGAACCGCCGGAGATGCTCCAGAGTGTCATGTTCGAGCGACAGAATGCGAATAATACCATCTTCGCATCCTAACGCCAAGCGGGTAGAGGAAGGATTAGCTGCAAAGGACCATATTGCACCACCTTGAGAGTTGATAGTCCTCTGTGCCCCAATCAGATAACTTACGTGTTAGTTATAAAATACATTACCTACCTTTACGACCGAGGCCTCAATGTCCCACTCCAGAAGCTCACTCCCACCTCCACAACTGAAGAGTCGCAAATTAGATGTCGAGACAGGGGTATTTTCATTTTGTATGCCTGGATAACGCAAGGTAAAAGCTAATGAGTCAACATTAGAAGGATGTGGCCCAAATAGCGTCTATTTTACTTCATGCGTCAAACTTTTCTCCGGCTAATACAGAACAGTGAACATACTTTTCGGACTGTCCATGCCTGAGGAGCCTGGAGCTCTCCCTCATGCGGTGTCCACTCTGCAATTTCGATGTCCCCATTGGCTCTCCCTATCGCTAGAGTTCCAAACTCAAATGGCGTGTCTTTGACAGGCGCTTTGGCTTTTGCTGCAGCTTTTGCAGAAGTTGGCGGTAATGGTGGGGGAGGAAATGCAAGTGCAGTGATCGCCGCAGGTGTGTAGTCAACAAAGCGGCACCGGTGGACAGCAATGCTTGCGGGCTCGTCCATACCAACTGCCATAGACTATAAAAGCGGTCGTGGTGGCCTAGAAATAATAGTATTGGCGGCGGCGGCGCGAGGAGGTGTGTAGAGAGACGGCCAATCAATTTCGCGTCCTTGCAGAAATTTCGTCCCACCCCGAAACACGTGAGCAAAGCGCCTTCTTCCGCTTCACACCTCCGAGCCCCGACTCCTGCAGCCAGTGAACCGCCGCTCTCTTTCCCTAAAATCATCGCCAACTAGACCGTCTTTGCAGGCATGTCATTCCTTGGTATTGGCGGTGGCGCACAACAGAGCGCAGGTCCTGTTAATCCTGAGCGCATGGAAATGGCCGTAGCTGAGTGTGTAGCCACATGTTCCTCGTAACATGTTGAAGGTCCCATACTGATATGTGAGCTACGCGTCCAGGTTGGACATGGTCACCGATCTTTTCAACAAACTCGTTTCGTGAGTTCATGTTTTGCGCATTCTCCTTGGCTCATGTTTACTTTGTACTGTGCTCGATGCAATATCTCAGGTCATGCCATGCCAAATGCATCAGCACTCGTTACGCTGAGCCAGACCTGAACAAAGGGGAGAGTGTATGCATCGATCGATGCGTGTCAAAATACTTTGAAGTGAACAAGAAAGTTGGAGAGAAGCTGCAAGCGGTTGGTGCCAATGCACAAGCTGGCGGCGCCGGCGCCGGCGGTGGAGGTTTTGGTGGTATATGAATAGCGTCCAATCTTGCATGATCAACTTTCCAGGAGGTCACTGTAGTTCAAGGATGTGGAATGTAACACTTGGCTCATCAAAATAATTTATGAACCGTGTAATTATGCCCCGCACGCCCCAAGTGAGTTTTTTTTTAAAAAAAAATAATGAAATCGATATTTGAAGAGTATCTACCCACAACCCGGAGAAACATACAAAGCATCTAAGACAGCGTAAAAAAAATGGGTAGAGTGGAGCATGACTTAGTCGCTAAAGGTAGGGAAGCAATCTGTCACACTCTTCGAGTGCTTTTCTGTTGAGTGCTGCTCAAGTCTAGAAACAGGGTGAATAAGGTTGAAATCAGAGGGAAATCTGAACGTACGCAGGCCTCCGAGTAGTGTTCATCTATAAATGTAATCCAACTTCGTCAACGATGTTTAGGGATACGGGAAATGTAACTGAAACACGCACAAATGGTTGCTTGCACACCTGACAAATGAGTGTCTTCGCCGCCTCGTTGACCTTCAGCTGGCTTTTGCCACCTTTGGCCCCGGCAGCCTTGTCCGCAGCGCGCTCGCGCTTTTGCTGTGCCTTCGCGCCCTATCATTCGTAGAGAGTCGTTCGTGATTAGATGCCGAAACCATCTCATAAGTGTCCCAGGAAAGCGCTAACATTCCCCATATCTATAAGCAAGAAGTATCAAGAAGCGACGGAAGCCGGAGCTTGAATTTGGAGGGACGCTGCTGTAGGCAAGGGAGCAGGAAAGTCTTGAGCGAGACAAGGACAACCGTAGCCACGATGCTCCGAGGAAGAATTAAAGGAATTGCCGAATCACGTGGTCTGCTGAGCACTGCTGAAATCGAGCGTCGGAGGCTCCTTTGATTTATGCGACTTGTCGATGTACCATCAAAAAATAAACAAGATCCGACAAAAACTACTTCTTGGAACCTTCTGGATGCGCGAACTCCGTGTTGTAGGTGCGTACTTGTGCAGTTTCCGTTATTTGAAGCGCATCACTAATCCATGCAGGCTTGTGAGGAAACCTTCTGCCAGAGTTGTTGGGCTTTGAACCGATGTGTCATCTTGATCCCCAATTCAACAACAAGTCAGATTAGCTTTTGGTGTATGCCAGCTAGAAATAACTCCACTCAATTGGCACGAGCGACAGGCAAACGTTAATCTGAGCGACCCTAATGACTCGACCACTTTCCCATCAGTGTTGATATCCACTTTCCGAGCGTCGTGGGGTCAGATGGTCAAAGGAAGGTATTTATAAATAAGCAAAAGCTGAGGATAAACTTAAGGTACATATCTTGCCATGCTCGAGTTCCAGTGGTCATCAGACCACCTAGTATGCACACCAGCAGCCTCAAGTTCTGCCTGTTGGCAGTCATTTATGATGAAGCATTTATAGATAGCTTACATCGACAGGTTGTCTGAGACTCCGACACAAAGTCGGATTAGACGTTTGTAATGATAGATGGTAAAACGTCGTTAAAAGGCGGGGGTAGCTTACCTCAGGTTTTACGCCGAGAGCCGGCCGAAGGATAAACGTTAAACCAACAGCTACTTCCTCTATAAATCTCACTATGACTCGCGAAATGTCCCCAGCAGCACCGACACACACCCCTGAAGTCCATAGACCAAAGCCTATAAAACCTATGTTCACCGACATCCAGGTTGCTCGGGCTACTGTTGCCGATGAGCTCAAAATAGACATCCTCACCGCAACACAAGACATAGACAATGAAGCGGCACTTGGCGCGATTTCACGGAATTTTGTCTGTAAGTTGTCTCTGTTGTTTTTTATGCTGTATGCTTATGTATCCTCCCATCTTCAATACTCGCAGCGGATACGTTGACTGGTAAGCAAAAAAATCAATCTGATTCATGACAGGATTTGTTTTTCCCTCTAAAATTATCCATGATTGTCAATAGCCCCTACAAAGGGCATGTACACTTATGCAGCACGCGCATCAATGGGAGATGATGTGTACCATGAGCCCTCAACTGCTGCTCTGGAAACCCATATGGCAAGGGTAACTGGAAAAGAGGCGGCTATTTTCATGCCCTCTGGGACCATGTCAAACCAGATCGCGCTACGCACACATCTCAAGCAGCCACCTTATTCCGTCCTCTGCGATTATCGCGCCCATATTCAAAGGTATGCCTATTTGAAATGTAATTAAGTGCATAAGGACTCGAGCTTTTTTTCCCCTTAGGTATGAGGCCGGTGGTACTGCGTTTCACTCTGGCGCGTCCACGACGACAGTCATCCCGGAAAATGGTGCTCATACATGACACTTAGGAATGTTACTGTGATAACTAAGAGAAAGGCGTATAGGTCATCATCTGACACTCGAAGATATCAAAAAGCACGTTGTCCTTGGCGAAGATGTTCATATGTAAGCACTGTTCTATCTGAAGGGTAAAGAAATGCAAAGTTGAAACATGGCATGTGCAGTGCTCCTACAGCCCTTATCGAGCTCGAAAATACTCTCAACGGCACTATCATTCCTCAGGAGGATGTTCTTGCCATTTCAGCATTTGCTCGTGCAAATGGCATCGCGATGCATCTTGACGGTGCTCGCATTTGGCATGTTGTAGCTGAGACTGGCTTGTCTTTGCGCGCCCTCCTTGAGCCATTTGATACTGCTAGTCTCTGCTTTAGCAAGGGCCTAGGTGGGTGCTCAAAACTGTTCTGTGACTTTTGTTCTGTTCTGAAATGTTGTATAGGTGCTCCGATCGGCTCTGTTCTCGTCGGCAATAAGAGTTTCATCAAGCGGGCTCGATGGTTCCGCAAACTGTTTGGTGGTGGTATGCGTCAAACAGGCTTCATGGCCGCCGCAGCTGCGTATGCCCTTTCCTATAACTTCCCTAAACTTGGCGCTGTTCATGCGCTGGCCCGAAGACTTGAGTCTGGCCTTAAGGAACTCAAAGTGACTCTTCTGGGTCAAGCCGAGACTTGCATGGTATGTAACATATTTTTCGTGTTTTGTATTGATGCCAACCATTGTCTGCAGGTTTTTTATGAGCCATCTTCCATCGGAACAACCTACGAGGAAATCGCGGAGCGTGCGAAAGCGCTGCCTAATCCTATCCATCTTGGTGGTGCGCGTCTAGTTGTTCACATCCAAACTTCTCCCCAAGCAGTTGAAGACCTTTTGAGTCTAATGGCCCAGATCAAGGCCGAAAAGAAAGCCGCTGGATTTGTTTGCACACCTCCTGTCACACCGCCGCCGATTGCGGAAATTGGGAACATTTATAATTCTCGGTGAATTTCCATTACGAGGTCTCATTGGCTATATATTAGAGAATTTGTGCCCTGTTGTTAGATACTTATAGACATATATGGCGCCCATTGTAATATATTTAGCCCTTCCCAACATAACGTTGTTTCTCCCAATCCTTCCACAAAGATTTGAGTATAACCTTTCCACCTGCATCTAGCGACGACGCGACCAATGCATCCCGCGAATGCTCACTAGTCATTTCACAAAGTGCGAAGAGTCCTGGTTGCAATTCTTTTCGAACTTCTGTCGCGATTGCTGATAGTGGGTCATTCATCGCATCCACATAGGCCTTTAGAACAGGTGCAGCATGCTTTGAAAAGGGCCGCGCAAGTGAACCCGTTGATTCCTCTGAGCCCGTAGGTGCCACAGTAAAGGTGCGTACAGTGGTCTTTATAATGATGTTTGTTAGAAGTCGGGCAAACGCGCGGGCCTCAGCAATCCCAAGGCCTTCGTCGCCGAAACTAATCCACGCTGGAACAAGCTCGGCAACCACTTGAGTCTGTTTTGCTCCAAGCTGCATCCGTGGTTGTCGAAATGCAGTGAAGAGTCGACGAAGAATGTAGCTAAAGTGAGGTAGAACTGGAGACAAAAGGTCACGGCGCATGCGCACAAGAGCTGCTAAAATTGCAACCAGAGCGTGGAACGTCGGCCGAGATGTATTCGAGTCATGGTTTTTGGAGCCACTCAAAGCACGCTCGACCACTGTCAATAGATTGCTCATGTCCATAGGCCGCAGTGACGCTGGCTGATAGACTATTAGTGACATGTTGTTGATACAGGACCAAGGAAAGTGCGTACTCGTTGAGTGCAGTATGCCGCCAAAAATCGTAATATCTCTAGTCGCAAAGATGAATCTTCCATCCACACTCCATAGTGGTTTACAAAAAGGAAAAGACACCGGGAGAAATATCCTTGAGTAATTTTCAGAGTGCCTGGAGGAGCTAAGACATCAAGCAAAAGTCAGGTATGATATACGACATACCTTCGGGGGAGTTGTGTATCAGCGTACTCGACGTATGCACTAGCTTAACAAGGTGCTCTGGATTTGAATTGTTTCCACCCATGTCTTCATGAAGAATTTCCAAAGCATTCATGAACTCAGACACAGACAAGGACCTCCAAACCTTGGTTGAAGCATCGTCCAGTTCCGCAGCGTTATCTGGTCGGACAAGAATTATATAGCAGGCAAGCATAATTTCCAGACCAGAATCGTCTCCGACTGTCAACCGACAGCGTCGCTCTTCGTTGACAACAGAGAAAAGTACTTTTTTGAGCTCGGCAAGATCCGCAGAAGGGAGTGTGGCTTTGATCTGTGCAAAAAATGCTGACACTAATCTAGTGCCAAGTGCCGATATTTGTAGATCTAAAAAAGAGTTAGTGCCACAATATCATAAAGACGTTTTGCATACCCAAGGATATCCAGCGGCCAAAAGCGAGAGTCTGTTTCCAGAGTCGAAGAATTGTCAACGTTTTTTTAGTCAAATCTGGGCTCCGAACAATTGCCTCTACGGTAGGTTGGATGGATAGGAGCAATTGGCTGGATAACTCCTGGAGGAGCTCGACTACTTTCGCTGAGAGCCTAAATTAAACAAGTCAGAAATGCAGAGGATGAAGGGCAATGTACTCACGTAGAAATTTCAAAATTTACAATAATCAGATCGATGAAAATTTGAAGATTGTCGAGTATTGAGGAACTATTTTCAAGAGCGCGTGCAACATCCATCGATGTAAAATACTTAATGATGGCACAGAGGTCTGTATCAGACTTTGATGACTGCAGCAGAGAGCTATAAGGAAGTCGTGTAAGACATGCCTTTTGAGAAGTGCAAACAGCGCTCACGATAGTTGTGCTCGCAAAAGATTTTGCGTTACACTCTGTTGCACCAAAGATGCTGACCGCGTTTCATCATCTGTAAGATATTTTACAAAGGAGAGGGAGCTCTGAATAAAAGAATCAGGCTTCAATACGATCAATTCTTTTTTTTTTAAAAAAAAACTGCGAACCGTCTGTTCTTGGGGCTTGCGGAGTAAGAAACTACGCGCCAGCGTGGAAATGATCACTCGCTGAGACCTTTCCATTTGCTCAGTGTAGCCGTTGATCAGTACGTCGGCTGCAGCAAATCTTCGATATAGCTCTGCATGAACAGTACGCGGGAGGTATTCGAGTGGTGAATGGTGAAGAAAATTTAAAATGGGTTTCAAGCCAGCAAAGTGATGAGAGCTAGGCAAACGAAACATTTGTTTCTGCTTCCCAATACCGTCTAGGAGTGTTTCCAGGTTAAAATCATCCAAAAACGCTGTTCTGGTAGTGATGAGGATAGTAATCGCCTCTTTGGCTATGTCAATAACAAGTCACAAATGAACAGGATGAATCCCTCGTACCTCTCAACTTGTTCATTTCCCAAAAATCTGCGGAGCGTAACAGCATAAACAGCGAATCTGCTGTAATTTGCTTGGCGGGCGCTGGGTAAGAAGTCAATGAAAAGGATATGATTGAGGTGGCAAGCCGCTCTAGCTGAGATGTTGATGCAAAGGCTCTAAAGAGGTAATTAGAAATGTTTCGCATGCCTGAAAAAAAAAAAAAACTTGGATACTAACTCAAAGTCATTCAACCAACGACGCAGTAAAATGTATAACAATGCAGCTCCAGTTCCCTGTGATTCTGACAGCTCGAATGTGTATCCAGACCAGCCGCCGCCATCGACGGGGATCTGCTCAAGGCACTTGAGGACGCTGTCCAGAACATCAGCTGGGCTCTCGACAATACCATTGGCGAGTAGTCGAAGTAAAAATTGGAGCTAATCAAATAGATAAGTCATTTGCAAGGTGGAGACTAAGACTGACGCACAGTGACTATAGTGAGTTCTTGTGCTGCGTGTCCATCGGAGATATGCTCCAGTAGCTGGGAATAAAGCTTCCGATCCTTCTCGTCGTCTCCAAGTCGCAGGCAGGCGTCAATTGCGAGGGTGGACTGAAATTGTACGAGCGAAGTAAGAGCAATTTGCCATTCCTCCGCTCCCAGACGCCGGTTTTTACTAATAGCTTTGAGCCCGCTCAGAAGGGCTGGTCGGAGGGTGTCTTCGTTCAGACGTATAACATCTCCCTTAAGCTTTTCGAGCCCGTCTGAATTCGCCTTCGTTGCCACAGCAGTGATGACCACTCCAGCAAGTCGCATAGCAAAGGCCAAAGAGTGCACAAGAGTGTTTGAATCTTGTTCCCCTCCTGAGGCCAAAACATTTTTACTCGTTCGGCGCTTTTTGCGGGCACCTTCACCGATATCTGCAGCCAGCTTAGAATCATGACTCAAGAATAGGTTCAATTGCCTCTCTAGCGTAGCAACGGTCATATCGGCTAGCTCGGAAATCTGTGCCGAGGAACTAAAGGCGCAAATGCTGCGGGCTACCTGATTAAGATGATCAATACTGAGAATAGGTCCAGAAAACCCTGCTCGATATATGTCGGTTGTTGCATCAGGAAGTGACAAATGCTGAAAAACGTCGAACAGTTGGAGAATATAACGAGGTAGGTCGCGAGTTTTGCTGTAATATTCGAGAAAACGTTGAAGCAAAGGCATGCTCTGAGGCGTCTGGTCCGGTTTGGTGAAAGCAACTATCGGCAGAAGGCGCGGAATTACTGGCAGGACGATGTCAAACTCAATCTGAACGAGTGTAGTAAATGCCTCCAGAGCAGCAGAGTGATAATCCGGCTTCGACTTCTCAAGCAACGTTGCCAAAGCCCTCTCTACCTCATCTACTAACACAGGATGAGCAACACTATCTTGATAGTGAAAGAGATGCATTTTATCCACGAGATCCAATAGTTTGTTCCTCGCGCTCCATGTGTAGGTAGATTGGTCCATACGTGCCATGAAACCGAGACACGAGGCAATGAATGAGTATGCAAAGCGCCGAAGATGGGCCGCCGGATCCCCTGAGCCAGAAGACTGGACGATGGCAGCCTTGTGTTTTCGTGAGGAATCGATTAGAGATGCGCATATCCGTGGAACTACGCGCATCAGTGCCTCAGTGTTGTTCGCCAAAGTGCCTTCGAAAGTGGCTAGTAACCCATCTGCAGAAGCTGAATGACGAATGCTATCGAAGTTGAAGCAGGTTTCGACACCCGCCGCATAAATATCCCGAGTGGACGTGCCGTCATCGACAGTAGAGATACATGAGACCCAGTTCGTGAAATGTTGGGAGAGAAAGGCCATACATAGCTGGTTGTATCCGTTAGTATATCCATGCTACCTTCAGGAAAGGCAGTGTGCTTTACTTTTTTCTTGTTTGATGCGTTTTGAACGCTCGTACGATATGCACTGGTTAGGGCCGCTCCTATTTCACGGACGCTGGGCCAAGGTGTATCCGCGAAAGAAGCGTGCCTCGAGAGGACAGCGTTCAAGTGTAAATAGGCACCAAAACAATCAAGCAAGGCCTCTGACGACATTTTCTGGACCGATAAAGGCCATACGACATTGAAGCATGGCGCAAACGCGTTTGCAACGTTTTCGGCGTGTTGCGCGTCGAGACCCCCCAGCACCTCCATACAGGCAATAAGTAGCGGCGCAAAGGCAATTTTTCCGAAGAAGGGCGACCATAATTTAGAAGATGAGCTTTTGCTCGTGCTGGACGAGGAAGAAATGATGTCCTGAACCAAGTGCCAGTAACGGGTATCTGCAAGAGTGCTATACCAAAGGTCAGGTCGCATAGTCTTCCCAAGTATAGCAATACGCACGCTGGGTTGTTCTTCTCTTTCGCAAATTTAGAGAATATCCATTCTAATATCACTTCGCCCTTTTTTGGAACGACGAACGTGTGCGCATCCCATGCGTTTCGGGCAATGTCAATTTTAATGGGACCACCGGCGATAGGAGGATCCGCGGAAGTTTTTAGAGCGCGTACGAAGGACTGGGTAGACTTGAGATAGTCCATGACGTATATAACACGAAATATACACGAGCTAGCGAGCAGGCACGGTTGTAGAATACATGAAAGTTGGGAGAGCAGAAGTAAAAGTAGTCGGCTAAAAAGAATTCGAAATCACGTTGCAGCAAGATATTTCCTCC